>JASDQU010108946.1:94012-109423 GCA_032191745.1 Picea mariana | reverse complement strand
GCTCCCCTATAGCTCTCTCAGGAGTGTCGGTGCCCCCTATAGACTATTTGGGAGCGTTATAACACTATGTCTTCCATTTTGGAGGAGCGTTGCTGCCGTTAGGAGTGTTGGCGCCCCCTATACATTACTAGGGAGCGTTATAATGCTCTAACTTCCCTTTTAGAGGAGCGCTACCTATTATGGGTAACAATTGGTTTGTTGAGAAGAATGAGGGAAAGATCCCTTCAATCTTTGAAGGCAGTTGGATTCGAATCCTTAGTCAATCCATGATCTTAGGGAAGATCCCTAACTTAAGGAGGAAAATCCTCAACTTACACCAAAGATATCTCAAGTGGTTGGGCCTCTCTAAACCTATATAAGCAGGCCCTCTCATGGTGAAAAGAGGAAGGATTGGAGGCATGAAACCTATGATCTCATAGGAAACACACAGTGAAGTGGGGGAGAATAATCATTGAAGTTATTTTCATTATGTTCGTGGGTCTTTTGAGCAAGGGTTAGACAAGGAGGACTTGATGAAGTTGCTGCACTCACATCTACGGTTGTAAGTTTCCTTCGTTGTTGTTCTCATTAATATGATATGCTTGGCCTATTTCTTTCTAGTTTGTGCTTAATCTCACATGAACTTGTCTCTAATAGATAGATATGTTTCAAACTAATCTCAGTAGAGTAGGAATTGGTTGTACTTTTGTTTTTCTACAGGGCTTATCGAGGAGCGAAAGATTGGAGCTCAACTCGGACCGTACAGGGACAAACATCGGTAAAAGGTACTTCTTTTCTCCTTCCTCCTCACACATTAGTTTATATATATCTAAAAGGAAGTCAGTGACCATGATAAACATCTTCTGTCTTAACATTTAAGAGTCTATCTCTCAAGAGGAGATCTACCTGTTCGCAGAGAGATTTTCCTTCAACAGAAACTAGCGACTCCACTGGGGACGAATCGAAACTTTCAGTTTTGGTTTTCCTCATAGACCTTGTCTTGCTCTTTGTTCTTTTAGGCCTTGTTCACCCTATATGTCTGATTTCACTTGCTAATTAAATCCTTAGTCCATCACATGCATCTTGATTGACAAAAATTTGATTGGATTTTTGGTTTTTTGTCAATTTTCTGAGTTTTTTAAGACTGGCGCCCTATGCCTATGTTATCCCAGTGCCAACACTCCCTAAAGGTATTAGACAGAGATTTATAATGCTCTGGTGTCCCTTACATCAGAGCGCCAACCTCTCCTTTTCAAAAATACCTTCCAAAATTGTCTTTGCTGAGGTCCAAACCCTGTTTTTTCACTTGTTGAGATTCTTTGTGATTCAATGCTTCTTCCTATTGAACTTTGACATCCTTCCTTCTGAGAAATAAGCACTTTTCTATTCATATTTTGTGGGCTTCTTCCTTATTTTGAGATTTTTCTACTGTTGAGAACTTGGAATCAATCCACTTCTTTCTTCTCGCCTACTCAACTGAGCGGGAACTTTGGTGAAGGGCATCAACAATCTGTGAATCATCTCACTTGGTTTTTTGAGGTCGTTGTTCTTAAACATCTTTCTTTTGTGTGAAATTTTTTATTTTATTTGTTATCTTTTGTTTTCTTTTTTGCTTCTTGTTTTCAATCATAGCAAGAGGGTGTGTTGTTTGTACGAAACCTTCTTATGCTTGTCCGAGTCCCCTTGATCTAAAAGGTTAATTGGCAGGAGAAGTTTCGTATTGAATTAATCATTATTCGCATACAAACAATAAAGATACATCTTAGTGATTGATTTGCATATTAGAAGGCATTTCTGAAAAGTTTTAGCATTACGTTGGATTTGATTGAGGAAAAATTGTTTGAGGACATTCCTTATTAGTGTTTGATAGTGAAAACAACTCTCTCTCTCTCCCTTAAATATACATTCATCGAAAAGAAATGACTGCTTATCATCTTTTATGCATTTTTTGGGAATTGAGTCATCATTCCATCTGTTTCACTTTCATACACCNTAATACAATCAATTCTTGGCCTGTTTCTTTCAAACTTGTACTTGTTCCATATAAGTTTGTCTACATTAGATGGATCTATGTTTGAGATAATCTCAGTAGTGTAGGAAGTCTTTTGTGCTTTTGTTTGTCTTGCAAGACCTACCTAGGAGCTCAGGATCGAAGCTCATCCTGGACCTTGAAAGGACAAACGACATTCATAAGGTACATACCTTCTTCCTTCTCTTTTGTTCATAAACTTGATTAGATCTAAAAGGAAGTCAGTGTCCATGTTAAGCACCTTCTGTCTTAGAGTTAAGGGTCTAGCTCTCAAGAGGAGATCTACCTGTCCGTAGGGAGATTTTCCTACAACAAAAATTGGTGACTCCACTAGGGAGGAAATGTGATTTGTGTTTCCTTTCCCAGATTTTGTCTTGGTCCTTTGCCCACTAATTTGATCTTCTCCGTTGAATTTGGTATTCTTAGAATGGTTTGATTGCCTCCTTGTGTCATCATGATGACCCTGATTGGTTGAATTTTCTTGAATTTTTGAATTTCTGGTAACTTTTCTGAAGCTTTTGAAGCAGAGCACTCCCTTCCCTTGTTATCAGAGTGCCAGTTCTCCCTTATGGTCTTACACAGAGTGTTATAAATCTCTAGTGCCCCTTACACCAGAGCACTCCCCCTTTTTGTGAAAAATCCTCTTGTTTTTCAATTTTTTGGGTTCAGTTTCTACTTTTTACATTTGCTCAAGGTCTCATACTTTCAGTCCATCTTGGTATTAGCCTTCAATACCCTGTTTTCTAAGGATTCATCCTCTTTTGTTTGGATTTTTTCTGACATTTTTCCCTACTTTGCAATTTGTCCTTAATGATTTGGAGGCAATTTGTCGTTTTCTTCTCGTTTATCTGAATGAGTGAAAACTTTGTAAGGGGTTTCAAAGGTCTTTTCTACTTTTCTTTTTGATATTTGAGTCATCTTGTCCACGCTCTTTCTCCTTCCTTTTGATTTTTTGGTTTTCTTTCTCTTGTTTGATCACAACAAGGGTCTCTTTTTGTTTATGTAGAGTTCGCTTCTGGTTGCTTCAATCTCACAGATATTGCAGTCTGATTAGCATAGGAAGCTTTACATCCAACTGATCATCAGTCACATATAAACATTTTAGCATTGCATTGGATTCCTTATTGAGGACTATTGCATGAGGTCATTGCATATTGTTGTTTGAAAGTTAAAGGAAAATCCTTCTCCTTCCCTTAAAATAGACATTCATTGAAAGAAAACACTTCTTATCATTTCTTATGCATGTTTTGGGAATTGAGTCATAATATCGTCAGTATTCACTCTCATACACCTTTGAGTAAACAACAACCACTAAAATCAATGCTTAACTAAAATTTATCAAACTTTTTACATCTTTGTTAGCAAACCTACATTAGTTTAAGAGTAGGGCTTTGGAATAGGTTGAAAGGATAAATTTCCAAAGCTATCAAACAAACTTAGTATCTTGTAGTATGGAGAGTGAAATCCAATCGTTGTATAGGCTTTCTGAGATCCCCCTCTCACATAGGGGTTACGCACGAGGTCACACTCAGGAAAGCTATGGAGATTATCCCTCCGTGGTTTGACTGATTGTAGTAGTCGGATCGTATTATGGGGGTCACTTGAAGGTATACCCACAATGTTGAGTGGAAGCCTTTCAAGTTTATTTCGGGCTAGATACTCTGCCCTTACGTTCAGAATGGACTGTCAACTGTACTCACCCAGGGGCTGACTAGGAGTTGGTGACCTTAGTATCCACAATCTTTAGGGTCTTACACAAGGTGACAGTGAAGGGAAGTCTCACTATACCTGGAATAGACGTTGGTCAAACTCACTCGGGCTCCTTGGAGGGTAAATCCACAATTACTGTGTGGAATCTTGCACCAAGGTGTAAGTCCATTAAGCAGGTTGCCAACGTAATTGATCCACCCACTCTATCCCTGCCTCTTCCTATTTTTGATCTCGCGATGTTGGATTTCATTACCAACTAGTGGTTTCATTCTAGGAAGGTTTTGTTTGATTGTTTGCTTCACAGATTCATAACGTGTGTTGGTTGTGTTACTTATTATACCTTAGGTTGAGTTAGTGTTAATGGCATTGAATCCCGAGAGTATCAATGGAGGAACCTCTTGTCCCGAGAAACCTTACACCTTTCCTTCTTTTGAAAACTTTGGTCCTATGTATATTTACACACTGAGTCTTCCAGGACTCACAATCAGATTACCAGTTTGGATGTTCCCCACTCCGATGATCTCAAATCCTCCCAATGTTTCAACTGCACCTAATAATTTAGATGTCAGTGCACCACCCACACATCAACCTCATGTCGACGTTTTCCCTTCTTCACCCATTAAGTCTCCTTCCCTTTCTCCTTCTTCGCTTAGAGAAAGCTCTAAAGCAAGTAGCCAGGTTGATCAGAAGAAGAAGAAATAGAAAGAGAAGAAGAAGAAGAGGCTAAAAAGGACCAAGGCCCCAACAACATCATATGTTGGCTCTAAGTAACCAATTACTGTTAATAGTACTAGGAGTGTTGATGAGGTCAACAAGATTAAAATGAAGAATCCGAAACCCAAATTCCCTTGCAGTCTTTGTAAGGGTGACCATTTTCTGAGGAATTGACCTGGTATCCCCAAGGTATTATAAATATGGTCTTCCACATCATCATCCTCTGTCAATCATGCCGATGATACCCCATCAACTAGTGATGTTAAGATTGGTAAGAAGAAGAAAATTGTCAAGTTCCCTTGCATGTTATGTAAAGGTGATCATTACTCTCACCTTTGTCCTCGTATGGATGAGGCTTCTTCTCTTTTGGAAAAACTTAAACTTCCAAAAGGTTATCATAATATTTCCCATGACCCATCATTAGTTGATGGACTGGTCAATCCGGTTCCATCCTCGGTCAGTCCGGTTGATTAGGTGGTCAATCTAGTTTCATCCTCGGTTGAACCACTAACCAAAGTAGCTGATCCGGTTTCATCATCGATCAACCCCACTTCTCATCCAAAAAGTGAAACCCAAGTGACTGATCCACTCCTGTCATTGTTCAATCCAACCCTTCATCTGAAGAGTGCTAACATGGTCAATCCCACTCCTCCTTTGATGAGTGCCAAAATGGTTTCTCTGATCCCTTCATCGGTCAGTTCGATTGATCATGTCATCAATATCGTCATGTCCTTAGTTGAACCAGTTGACAAAGTGGGTGATCCGATCCCATATTTGGTCGATCCTACTCTCCTGTTAGAGAGCACAACCCAAGTGGTCGATCCGGTTCCGCCATCGATCGATCCCACCCTTCATTCGAAGAGTGCCAAAGTGGCTTTTTTGGTTACATCGTCGGTCAATTCCGCTCTTCCTCTGAAGAGTGCCAAAGTGGTCGATCTAAGTCCACCATTGGTTGATCCAAGTCCACCATTGGTAGATCCTAATCTCCCTCTAGAGAGTAAACCCGATATTGCCCACATTTTTCTCGTTGATACAGAATCTACTGTGCTGGGGGGAATTCCTCCTTCTCCTTTCAAAACCCATCCAAGTAATGAGGTCATCCTTTTTGATTGGGGTGCACTAACTAGACCTTGTCTTCCCTCTCACATTCCTTTCTAGATTACAGTACAGGTTTTTGGTCGGGATGTTCCTCAAACTCTGATAGATGAAGGTGCATCTGTTAGTATTTTGTCCTCTGTTTCTTGGCACACTTTGGGTTGTCCTCAGCTTGCACCAGTTACACAGAATCTGTTATCTTTTAACAGAAGAACTAGTCAACCTTTAGGGACCCTTCCTCAGTTTCCGGTAAATTTGGGAGGAAAACTGTCTTTATTGATGTCATGGTAGTCGGAGACCCCTTGCATTTCACTTTACTTCTTGGGCGGGATTATGTCTATGCCATGAAAGCTATTGTATCCACTCTTTTCCGCATGATATCTTTCCCTCATGATGGAACAATTGTGACTATTGATCAACTTTCATTCATTGGTCCTGACTGGATTACCTCCCTAAATGGTTTTTATATGCATACAGTATCACCCCTACCACATGTTAATTATGTGGCATTGTCTCCAATGACTTCAACTTCTGATGATTTAGATTCGGTAGTTGACATGGTGATTTCTTCGGTAGGGCTATTGGATCCTGATCTCCTTACCCCTGTCACGGCCCTTGACATGTGTTCCTTCCAGAGTGATTATCTTCCATCCAGCGAAGATCTCTTGGAAGCTATGACCGATTTTTTTCCATTGACATGGTATCCTTCCAGAGCGTTATTCTCTTGGAAGCCATGATCAAGCAGAGTTCACGAGCATAGTTTCTCTTCTCTATGGAAAGATCATTAAAAAATGAAACAGAGGTCACAAGCATAGTTTCTCTTCTCTGTGGCAAGCTCGTTAAAAAATGAAATAGAGGCCATGAGCATAGTTTTCCTCTCTGTAGCAAGCTTGTTAAAAAATGAAACAACAATCTGGGGATTGAACCCGGAACCCTGAGCATAGTTCTTTTTCTGTGTCAAGATCGTTAAAAAATGAAATAGTAACCTCTCTTGAACCTTCTTTTCAACCACCCTTCTCCTTTTTCTCATCTAGTAGAGAAATTGGTGACAACCTCAAATTCGGTGAATGAATTGAAGCTTGGAGGGCATGTCTCCAGCCTTTGATGATCATTCTGGAGTTAAGCCACTAGCTTTCAAGCTAGGGGCATACCGAGCTTAGTCTTTGTTCTTTATCGTGCTCGTAAATACATGAGAATGCATTCGGGTAAACTTTTATACCTTTTTCAGACCTGTATGGATACACGAAAAAGGAACCCCCTGGAGTCGTCTTTAAGCTCTTTTTAGACTCTCTAAACATGAAAAGATTGTCGAGTGATCTTGCTTCCTTTCCCACTCATTAAAAGGTTTTAAAGGGCGTCTTTTGAGTGATAATTTATCTCTTTTTCGACCTCGCAAGACTAAAATTATTAAAAAGGACAACATTGGAGTCACCTTTAAGTTGTTTTCAGACTCTCTAAATATGAAAAACCACCAAGTTTACCTTCTCTGGAATCGTTAAACAATCACACATTGAAGGGCCCATATGGGACCAAACTCTTACTTCTTCCAGTTTGTTAAACAAAGGAAGAGGAATTTACCAAAGGTGAGTTATATCGAGCATGTGTTACCCTCCTCGAGCTCGTTAAATTAAAAAGAGGTACTCATCTATCAGGATGGGGGAAAAATTGAAGGAAGCAAGCCAAGCAGTTTTTGAGAACGTACCATTAACTCTTAGAGTCACCCTTGAACACGACACTTTGTCTTTGCGCACATATTAATCCGCTAAACCTCTGCACTGAACCAATCCTCTGAGTTTTTCTTACTCCTTTGGGTCACCCAATGAAAGTCACAGTTTCCACTACATCATCATGTTTTGGTGCATGTCATGTTTCTATTGTTGTGCCTCAGTGTTCAAGGGAAGTATCTGCCTCGAGAGTCAGCCATCACAAATATCTTGTTTCAATACCCATGCCAATCTATGTTCATTTGATCTACCAATTACATCTCTGTGTCTATTTCATGTCGTTGATGAGGGATACATCAAGGCCCTCCTTCGACGAGTCTATTTCTGTCGACTTCGACACATTATCCAGGAACTAGACTTAGAAACCAGTTAGTACTTTGGGACCTACATGCTTCAATGGAAGGCCTCCTCACATTCGACAGTGGGTTTACATCATTGACCTCTGATCGGATGATTCCATGAATGTTCGACTTCAGCTCATCCATTCACATTCATTGGAATGTACTAGAGTACCTTGGGAATCATTGACATCAATGGTGACCTCCCTCGCACTTGTTAACGATTTACATCATTGACCGGTAATCAAGTGGTTTCTGCCATGTTTGACATCAGGACATATATTCACATGGTTAGATTCGTACTACATCGGGATCGATAAGAAGACCCTTGGTTGAGTGATCACTCTGATATGTACTTTTCCTAGGTTGCGATAGAGTTTCTCTTGAACATTGACACATATACTGTCACATAGATCCACTTTGTATTGGTCGTGGCTATGTCTTATCATCTCATAGATCCACTGTGTATTTTTCGTGGCTACAATCAGTTCAGGTCATGGGAGTATAGATCCATAGGGTATCTTCAGTGGCTATGCCTTTTTGTCAATATAATTATGGATCCGCAGTGTATTTTATGGCGTCCGGCTATCAACTATAGAGAAAATGAAGTGATCCCACGAGCAATGTGTCGCATAGCAGCAGATCCACATGATCTAGAGAAAGGTCATGGTAGTGACGCAGCAACTTCAACCTTTGCAAGATAAGGCATGTCAACTATTTTTAGAGATTGAGAACCAAGGGACAGAGCTACAACAGGTCGTGATTACAGAAGAGTAGCGCCTAGAAGGACCAGTCAATAACACACTCATCTAGGAGTTTGTCGAGAAGGAGGAAATCACAAAGCAGCAGGTCAAAGAATCTCGAGGCGTTCAAAGCGGAACTGGTCAGACCTGAGTGACTTAGGACGAGTCATGAGTGAGTGTTGGGGGCATGTTGGCCCTTGACCAAGTTTGAGGAATACTTGGTCATATTTGACCATTTTTGGTACTCCGGCACCCAGTCGGAGAAGGAGTGCATGGAGAAGAGGAGATCACATGATCTCTGCCTCTTTGTTTTGGACATTTTGGGCTTTTTGGGAATATTGTAATGGGAAAGGGATATCGGCCCTTATTTAGGCCTTTTGTATGTATAAATAGAAGGGTAGGAGATGCATATGAAAAGGGGGGGGTGTGATGTAAAGTGAATGGCTTAGTGCATAAAGTACATCTATGTGATCAGATGTTTGTGTGACTGTAAGAGCTCTGTGCCTACTATAAGTATTGTAAGTGTTGAGTGCACGGGTCAGGGGAGGACTTAGTGCTTGAATCTACCTAGGGAAAGAGGATCTAGCGAGTTGCATAGATCTCTTGTCCTAGGCAAGGTAGGATCTTGAAGGCTTTGTGTTGTAACTTAGTTTACCAAAGATAATAACAGAAGAAGACTTTGTGGACATAGCCCCAGGGTGGGGGTGAACCACGGTAACTCTATGTATTGTGTTGATGTGTTTGTCTCTCTCTTGCTAAGTGCTTTGATATGTTTAGATAGATCTATTGATGCTTTGTGCTTATGAGATATGACTGCATGCTAGATATCATACATAATATTCTAAGTGCTTAATCTATTAAGTATAACCTGTTTATCATTGCTAAGTGCTAGATCTGAGTAATTACTGTGGTGCTCTCTGCCTTCTTTGAAGTGTATTTATGAATGTATGTTAAGGAATAACTGATGCTAAGTGTGTTGTAAGAAAGATAATCATAGATCTGTGTCCCAGCTAAGGTTGCATACACCTGAGTCTTGCAACCACCCCTACCTCTACCTCAGGTGAGACTTCATCTGCTCCGTATGTGTTGTCGAAAGAGCCGGTAGTTAGGGCTTTGCTGGTGCGCTCTTGAGCGTTGAACCTTGGGTATTCCCCTGTGCCAACAGGTGTTTTGTCACTAATTATGCCGAGATAACTAAAGGGTTCATGCGTATTTTGAAAAAAGGGGCCCTATTCTGTTGGGATGAAGCTGCTCAGTGCTCTTTCAAAGTGTTGGAACGCGCCCTGACGTCCGCCCCTCTGCTCCGGCCTCATGATTTAAGTAGATATTTCTTGTTGTATTTGGCTGCTACGAAGTCAACCATCATCATGGTATTGGTCCAGGAGGATGACATGCTCGAAGAGCATGTTATATATTATCTTATTTGAGGTCTGGTTGGACTGTAACTCAACTACTCTCATGTTGAGAAACTTTCTCTGGAAACTATTCACGTTGTCCAATGGTTTTGTCACTATGTATTGCTTCGAAAGACCACCGTCATTGTCATATTCAACCCTTTCCAATATGTGTTAACACGACGGGTCATTGGTGGATATATCAGTAGATGGATAGTTATCCTATAGGAGTTTGACTTAGATTTTGTCTCTACGAAATATAAAAATTCATTGGTCTTTTCCGAACTAATTTTGGAACTTCTGGTCGAGTCTAGTGATATTACGCCCGAAGAGTCACCTATTAACAGATATATTTTTCTAGTTGCATCTTCGAACCCCTGGTATGGATATATACTTGTGTATATCCATACTTTGAATTTCTCCACTTCTTCTTCTCTCAATGAGCGTCGATGAATTCGACACCAAGTGTGAAACTATCTCATTCTCTATGACACTTTGTATCGTCGAGGCATAGATTGCATTTTTTGACTGTGTCTCACTCACAAAGAAGTAGAGTTTTTTTTGAACAACTGTCACACCGGAGCATGTAGCGGTCATTTTTCTGGGTTGGAAACATCCCAAAATATTCTATGTGCAGGATACTTTTGGCCCTTGTTAATCAAGGATTGTGTTAAGCCGGTCAAGAAGTGCCACCCATGCCAGATCTTCTATCGGAATATGCGGGCACACCCTGCTCCTATGTTTCCAGTGAGGGATTGACTTTAATACATGTCACCTTACTTCAATTAGGGGGTATCTTTACATCATCGTAGCAGTAGAATACTTCACGAAGTGGGTCGAAGCTATGTCGATGTTTAGCAATGATGGTGAAACCACTTCCCTTTTCATTTTCAGTCAGATAGTAGCGAGATTCGATATCTTGAAAGAGATTGTCATTGACCATGGCAGTCACTTATAGAATAAAATGATGACTGAATTAACATCAAATCTTGGGTTCAAATAGGAACATTCGTCACCCTATTACCCGCAAGTGAATGGTTAGGTTGAAGTTGTGAATAAGTCTCTCAAGACTATTCTTTAGCGGATGATCAATTCAGCCAAGTCAAATTTGTTGGGTATGTGTTATATTATTTGCATGTGTGTATGTGGGTGCGTTAGATATGACAACTGCGTCTGACGATCCCTCATAGTAGTTTTTTCTATTTTTAGCGGATTTTGTTATTTTTAGTGGTTTACTAAAAATAATATCGGTTTTAGGGATTAGGGTTTTGGTATCTACGGAATACCTAAAAAACATTGTATATATTGTATAGTGAATGGTGAAATTCGATATAATGAATATAAGAAAGGTTTTCCCGGTTGAGGGTTTCCAATACAAAATCTCTGTGTACTCTGTGTATGACCCATTGATTAAATTATGTTTTTCTTAAGAATCTATATGCATTGCTTTACTTCACAGGTTTAAAACTTACAAAATTGTCATTTGATGTTATATTCAACGTTGTGGGCCTATCGATTGTCTGTGACGACTGCCACCAATTTTTCACCTTTTCAACTTGTATACGGGCTGGAAGAGGTCTTACCTATTGAGTGTCAGATCCGTTCTTTAAAGTTGGCAGTGGAGCTACTTCCCGACACTTCACCACTTGAAGAACACCTTCTATATCTCGAGCAGCTCGATGAGCAGCGTCATGATGTATCATTGGTTAAAAAGGCTCATAAGAAATGATTCAAGTGTCAATATGATTGGTCTGTTCACCCTCAGATTTTCTCCAAAGGCGATCTTGTCCTAGTTTATGATCCAGGCCAAGATCTCCTGGTGGCAGGCAAATTCAAGCCCATGTGGTTCAGAACTTTCATTGTGAAAGAGGTCTTAGAGAAGGGAGCTGACCATCTGGTTGATTTTGAAGGAAATGCTTTAACGGAGCCTAGAAATGGGCTCTACCTTAAGAAGTATTACTCTTAGGTCGGTCACCTGGGTGGCTTCTTGTATATATGTATAGTCTCTTATACATTTTTTGTCTTTTTTGTCTTATGGATGTGTATTTATTTATGTCTTATTTTTCACTGTGGCAGATGTCATGTGAATCAGAGGTATACTTTGGGTTCGTGGACGGCGCTAGCCGATATACTCAAAGGCTTGCTTCCGCATCTTAGGTGATTTTGGCCAGTTATTATATTCCATAGGTATTTTTCTAGGCAACGCAACCAACAATGTTTCTGAGTACAACGCAATGATAGAATTTCTACGTGATGCTTTGTCACATGGAATTTATTGCCTCCAGTTTTACTTAGATGCTCAATCAGTTGTGTCCCAAGTAAATGAGGTTTATCGCGTTTATGATCCCACTCTTCACTAATGATTCATTAGGGTACATATCTTAGAACGATATTTTGATTACATTACGTATATTCATGTTAGTAGGAGATTTAATCATTTAAGATATACTCTAGCTAATCAAGATTTAGATTGGCATGTTTCTCACATGTAAAAAGAAAAGCACACACATACACATGAGAATACATTTTTAAAACATGTTATCCATAGAACAAGATATGTGTGTGTGTGTGTGTGTGTGTGTGTGTGTGTGTGTGTGTCCAAAATAGTGTAGTTAGTACAAAAGTGGGCATGAAATCCTCAAAAGTCATCAGTATACATTGTTGGGCTTACACCCTCAAAGTATTTAGTACAAAAAGTTCCCTCGACACATAAGTTGTACGACGCTATCTAAGGTCTAGGCCTATTGGCCTTGCTATAGTGAACAACGATGTTCGCAAGACGCTAGAATAACTAGACCCAGGTCTGAGGCACCCCTACTACATGTGGCTCCATTATCGGGGGAGATCCTCGATCTCAGCCATAGGAACTGCACAAGTGAGAGTAGTGAGGTTCCTCTCCACTCATCATAGGACTCTATCAACCTCTTCTGTTGGGGGTCCTCCCGCAACTTTTGGTACTCCTCCTACTTCTAGTCCTGCTTCTAGTCGAGGATGATGCCTAGTCCTGGAAAATTTTGTCAGTCGAACAGGTCTCACATCTATATATAACAGATTCACAAGTTTGTACTCTAACACACACATAAAAATAATATATATGAAAATTAAAAATAATAATAATAAATTCAAAAACATATGTTATCTATCTCTCCATGCTCTTCTCCAGGAGGCACGGGCATGTTTGGATCTCTGAAGAATCTAATCTCTGCATAGGGATAGTCCTCTATAACAGGGATCTGACGTGCCCACCAGTCAAATAATTTGTCATCAAAGGCCTATATAGTCCTTCCTCCACCCTTTCTAGGCAGTAAAACTGCCTACCTGCTCACTGTTGGGAAGGAGAATATATGCCCCGGTACTTTCTCTCTAGAACTGAGAATGGGAACCCTCTCGAAGAATAAGGAAGATAAGATGGTACCAAACCCAAATTTCTTGTTGGTACGTCTATGACACTCTATTAGTTGTCCCTTCATGCATACTATCATGGTAGTACTCCAGTCAAAGATTGTTGCCTCAAAACATTGAACTGCATAGAGAATATGTTCTCAAGAGGCTTGATGAAGTGTTGCAGATCTAGTAATCCGCCTGATCGGGAGTAGAATCACTCGTAGAGAGAGGCTGGTGATATTGTGAATCGACACTTGAGAAACCTCTTTCTCAGTACCAGCCTCACAATACAAGCTGATATAGTCCTCGATGTTGAACAACCCTGGAGGAAAGGTCCTCAAGTTGACTGGTTCCCCTCTTCTGGAGAGGTCAGTCAGGAAGTAAATATCCTCTGTAGTCAGGGTCAATGATTGACCCTCCAACATGAAATCTTCTGCATCAAGATTCCAACACTCCACAAGAACGTTCAGAAACCTCGGCTGTGCCCTCATAAATGGACACTAGAAGAATTTCCATAAGCCACAATATTTAAGTGAGGTGATATCCATAGGATCCTCCTCGACCAGAACATCTAGCTCCTCATTCTCTCTCTCCCTCCAGTGAACATACATCCTGTCACGTACAAAAAGTTGGATAGGGATTAATACTTGTATTTTATTTTTTCAATACAAAAGGGGGTGTACATGGGTTGTTGACTACACAGTCGTGTATGTACTTGGGTTTTTTTATTACTCTACCAAAATACATACGCGGGATGGCCTTGGACAACCCGTGTACACACAAAAGCGACCCTTTTACAAGGGCGTGTGCCTCCCAAACTCAAAAATAAATAGAAATGGAATAATGGAAATGCAAGAAAAAATATTTTGTACTTACTTGGTCCAAGTAGGAGGGTTTTGTGTCCACCGTAGCTCCTGGAATTCGCTCTTTTGACAAAGGGATTTTTTTACTTTTTGGTTAATTTCTAATTTGAAATGGTAAAAATGAGTTGTCCCCCTCTATATATAGACTTTTTTGGCCTTTTTCCCCCATTTTTGGTCCCCCTTTTCACTTTTCCTAGCTTGGTGGCTACTCGATTTCTCTTTTGAGTTATCTATTAGTCATTTTGGTACTTTTCTCCTTTTTGTTTGGTGATTATTTTTGGGATTGATTACATTTTCGTCATCCCTTGGTAAAAGTCATTTTTTCCAACTTTTACATATAAGTTAGGTTTTCACTCCCAGATTTCTGCATCTCATTGTCTTTTCCTCTTTACCATAGGATCGACCCCACCGAAGTGTGACACGAAACCTTCATTGTTGCTTTAGAAGTGTCGTAATTAGGCGGTAGAGCCTTCCTCTACATGGATTCCCTAGGTAGATCCTTTGCGGCATTTTGGCGTCCATGCTGTCAGTTTTGAATATATGCCTGGGAGTCCTTGATTAGTCCTGTCATGATTACATATCGAAGCCTCATTCTTCTTGCTAATCATCATTCTTGACGTTACCCTTGGGACTCCCTAATGAGCACGCTTTGTTGTCTTTCAAGCTCGCTTTAAAATTCGAAAGAAACATCCAACAAGACTGTATTTATTCTTTTTTATCTTGTCTGGATTACTTGATAAAAGTATCCCCCTAGAGTCTTCTTTAAGCCCTTTTCAGACTCTCTAAAATTGAAAAGATTGTCGAGCGATATTATTTCCCTTGACGCTCGCCAAACTCAATATTGAAGGAACATATTTTTGGCAGTAGTTTACCCCTTTTTTGATACGGATGGATATTTTTATGAATAAAGGTATGCTCTAGGAATTTCGGTTCGCTAGAAGAGTATTCTCAGGCGTAAGTTTAACCCTTTTACGAGCCTGAGGGACTAAATTTTTAGAAAAGGAACATTCTCCTTGATTTTGGTTTATCACCTTTTTCAGGCCTTGGAGATTACTTACGAAAAAGGAACCCCCCTGGAGTCCATAGTTAAGATCTTTTCAGACTCAATAAAATTGAAAATATCATTGAGTGACCTTGTTCCTTCACACTCATTAAATTGGTTAGAAGAAAATCTACTTGGTATGAGTTTAACCCTTTTTCGAGCCGATTGGACTAATTGCGAAAAAGGTACTCCCTGGAGTCTTCTTTAACGTTTTTTTCAGACTCTCTAAACGTGAAAAAACCACCGAGCTTACCTTCTCTTGGCTCATAAAAATTTACATGGAAGGGGTCTTGCTATGTCATACTTAATCACATTGTGGGTCTCATATTTGCGTCTTTGGCCTAATTCCAACTCCATGTTGCTCTATACTGAAGCTATAAGAAATTCCTTATACGC
>JASDQU010108946.1:16338-42748 GCA_032191745.1 Picea mariana | reverse complement strand
TGAATCAGAAAGTCACACTACAACTAGAAGAGTAGTATTAGTCATAAAATAAGGTCTATGATAAGAAAGAATGTGAGATATGTCTCGTCATAGAGAGAAAAAAATTGAAAGATAAACTATAAGGAGAGTAAAACCAGAAGTGGGCATGCCACCCATAATACTACTACCCAAAGAATAGTATCAGTCATAACATAAAGTCTATGATAAGAAAGAATGTAGGATATATCTCGTCGTAGAGAAAAAAAAATTGAAAGATAAACTATAAGGAGAGTAAAACCAGAAGTGGGCATGTCACCCATGATACTACTACCCAAAGAAATAGTATCAGTCATAAAATAAAGTCTATGATAAGAAAGAATGTGAGAGAGAGAAAAAAAATGGAAAGATAAACTATAAGGAGAGTAAAACCAAAAGTAAACATGTCACCCATGATACTAAACCAAAAGTGAGCATGTCACCCATGATACTACTGCTTTTTGAGTGGAAATATTATTCTCTATAAGTTCATCATTACAATCCTTTGAACCAAGTTATTGCTTTCAAACATGTGACTATGGATGTCACTAGCGGAAGGGAAAAGGCACATTGCAATTCCACATGGGAAACTTGTAACATGGAATAGTCACCACATGGGAAGCTTGTAACATGGAATAGTCACTAGTGGAGGGAAAAGGCACATTGCAATTCCAAATGGGAAGCTTCTGGGAAAAAAGGGTAAAAAATATGTAACATGGAATAGTCACTAGTGGAGGGAAAAGGCACATTGCAATTCCAAATGGGAAGCTTCTGGAAAAAAAAGGTAAAAAATATGTAGCATGGAATAGTCACTAGTGGAGGGAAAAGGCACATTGCAATTTCACATGGGAAGCTTCTGGAAAAAAAAGGTAAAAAATATGTAACATGGAATAGTCACTAGGGAGGGAAAAGGCACATTGCAATTCCACATGGAAAGCTTCTGGAAAAAAAGGTAAAAAATATGTAACATGGAATAGTCACTAGTGGAGGGAAAAGGCACATTGCAATTCCACATGGGAAGCTTTTTGGAAAAAAACAAAAAAAAAAGCACATTGCAATTCCACATGGAAAACTTTTGAAAAAAAAGGTAAAAAAATATGACAGGATATATTCTAAGTAGGTAATGAAATGTGAAAGTAAAATGGGCAAAGACAAGAAAGATATATTAGTTACTTATAAGCATGTATCTCATATTTTCATATTGAAGGCAAATTTTAATGTTTTGTATGATAATGCTCCATCCTATGCTACAAACTACGAGTGAAGAGAGCTCCGTTGTGAGCCACACCACTGCTGTGAGGAGCCGTCGACTGGTGTGAGTGCCGCGTGGAGCCGTTGACTGGTGTGAGTCTCTTCGACTGGTGTGGGTGGACGAGTGCTGTGAGGAGCCGTCGACTGGTGTGAGTGCCGCGTGGAGCCGTTGACTGGTGTGAGTCTCTTCGACTGGTGTGGGTGGACGAGTGCACATTGCTGCCTCTTATTCTATACAAATTCGGAACATAGATATCGCTAATTAGCACAGATACCATTGATTCTCACGGACCGCGGATTGAACCACCTTCAAAAGATGTTTTTTTTAACCTCGGACAGTAATACAGAACGGAATTGGGGTACTCTGTAGTCTGGAAGTTTGATCGCCGAAGGGAAGGAGGCGGTACTCTGTAGTCTGGAAATAAACAGTGTGGAGGAGCCGCCATAGTAGTCATCCCTGCGTAGAGGAGTCGATCCGTCCAAAGAGCCTCACGGCTGCTCTGCTGGGAGGTATCGCGACGTCACAACTGCTTTGTAGTAAAGTTTGCGTGGAAGTCGGTATCACTGCTGGATACTGGTTCAGTGATTGAGTTCCTGAGTGTTATCATCATTATGCAGCTTTCATTCTTTGGGCTGGAACCCAAATCCCATCAATTTTGATTTCCCAATACATATCCGATCGCTGTTGTTGATGGTATCACATAAAATCCGATCGCTGCCATTCTCAATATCTGATTGCTGGTTCCATTGTGCCCAGTTTGCTGCTGAGGGAAATTCGGATTTGTTCACCACGATTTGAGGAAAGTTTGTAATCTCGCTTCAGATTTGCACCATCACATTGCCTTTTGAGGCTAACATTGTGTAAGAGGCGCTCTGCTTGAAGGTACTTACATCTATCGCAGAAATTATTTTTACTGGTTAGAAATTGTGGGTAAGATGAGAAGAGAGTGAAGTTGCTTGCTAGTCTAATGGGTAAGTAAAGGAGAATTAAACAGCTTTGGAGAAAGCTGAAACACATGCGGAGGAAGAATTGAGTTATTATATTCTGCAGATCAGTATGATGATGATGATCAGTATGATGTGTTTCCAGCTGAAGAATCCATGTTTGACTAGTAGAATATTATGATGATGATCAGCATGATGTGTTTCCAGCTGAAGAATCCATGTTTGATTAGTAGAATATGGAACTAGATCAAATCAATGAAGATGATAAAGAAATCGGTGAAATATTGAAAAGATTAATGTCAGTACTGCCATGCTTCCTAGGTAAAAATTTTAAGGATTACTTGGTTCAGTGGATTTATGGTAATATGTTCAATTTTTTAGGTAAAAATTTTAAGGATTACTTGGTTCAGTGGATTTATGGTAATATGTTCAAGATGGTTTGATTAATTCTCATGATAAGAGAAAAGATAAAATAACCTTATATTTTATGAGTGCAGTACTGGATACAAGTATTTTGTCTCCTATTTTATATGAATTTGGTTTAGAAGTTGATTGTGAAGATCTTGAATCTCACTATGCTCAATCACATGTAAATAATGATGATTGTAATAAAAAAACTCTCATTAAGATAATGTATAATGAGGAGAACATGTCAAAATTTGGTTCAGAAGTTGATTGTGAAGATCTTGAATCCCACTATGCTCAATCACATATAGATAATGATGATTGTAATAAAGAAACTCTCATTAAAATAATGTATAATAAAATAATGTATAATAAAAAAAACATATCAAATGAAGATTTGTTGAAGATCAAACATAAAATACAATATATTGATAATTTGCTAAACATAAAAGTACACCCGCTAAACATAATTTGCTCTTGAACTCTTTCAAAATTATAGACCTAAGCACATATATTTAACAACTAATAACTCCTTAGACTTGAAGTAATATAAATCTACTTAGACTTAAAGTACTATAAATGAAATAAAATACCCATCATATGTCTTCCATCATTCACTCTTACCTGACATGTGGATTGACATAAAGTCATTCAATAACACTGAAACATATTTAAGAATACTCGAATTATAATCTGCCTTCAAATGTTAAATACGTGTAAGTATACACTTTTGAAAAATTTCAATGTTAATGTCCAACTTATTAAACCTAAATCTATTGAAAAGGCAATCGACAATCGACAACTTGTGTTACACCTTATCATAGTTAGTGTTTGTGATGCAATGCTATGATATAAACATCCATTTATGTAGAGAGTACTTTAGAATCTAGCCTTATCATAACAACCCAATGAATGAGTCGGTATTAACAAGTATAAGGTAATAAAAATAAATATTTTTTTAATGAAGTCCTTTAGAACCTAGCTTTATCATAACAACCCAATGAATGAGTCGGTATTAACAAGTATAAGGTAAAAAATAAATATTTTTTTAATATGGAAACTAGAATGTATATATCCTTTACTATACTAAAGGAAAACCAAAACCAATTACAACATTAAAGGAAAACCAAAACCAATTACAACATGGAGATATGGGAAATTATGTACAAGAAAATGGAGATGTAAATGTAAATGAAAAATAGTGATCAAATTATATGTATAAACCTAGGAAAAACCCAATACATATTCTTCAAATGTAAATGCAAGAGCATAGGATAGTTAGACTTTTTCACAACAATCATAATAGTCATAATAATATTAATTCAATTGTAACATACTCAAGAAAACCAAAAAGGAAAAGGATTATAGATTAATTTTTTGGTCAATATATATATGATCACAATACATTTTCAATATGTTGGTAAGATTAATTCTAATATTAAGGTAAATCCATTTAAATAGTTTGATCTTCGTCATTCATAGAATCATTTAACCAAATATATCCTTGATAAGTAATTAATGGGCCCATTATTTAGTGTGCACTAGAGTTATGAGGTGTTTGATGTGTTTGTTAGAAACACTAAACCAAACAAGAGAAACAAGACATAATTAAACATAAATTAATTAATGGAAAACACACAATACACATAAATTTACCCTGGAAACTTTTTACTGGGAAAACCAATAATGCTTGAGTGACTCCCACTCCTTAAGTTATCTTATTTTTTCAATGAACAAAGAGTTACATAACTAAAATTGGTCCAAACCTAAGACAAAATTCATCATCCTACTCTCTTTCTTTACCACAAGGACAAACCTATAGCAAATTCAACTTACATCTTCATGACCAATGCATTCTTACAAGGAACAGTTAGAGCACTCTCTTTGAAACCAAGAGTTTACAACAACCCTATCGAGTAACCTAGACAATATAACATAATGCACTATTTATAGGAATCTACAACATGTAAAACCCTAATTCATGGTGCCTATTACCCCCCCATGCCTAGGGGTAATTGGAGGATATCATGTCTCGTGGCCCACAATGAAGACAATGATCGCAACCATGATGCTGATCAACATGTCCACATAGAGCATCCCATCATCCCCCCTCAAATTTCCTCTTCTACTATAGATCATTTGAGCTCATCATATTTAGTCAATTCAGTGTGTGGGAGATGGTAACCCAACCTCACCGTGAGGTATGTTATTCCTTATTTCATGTGAAGTGTTGTGCTTAATATACTAGGCATGTGGATCATTGACTCGCGAAGTTATTCTTTTTACCTTGTTTCACCTTGGTGGACAACATCTGTGTCCTAGTCCCGTGTTGTCACTGCCGAGGGAAAAGGGGAACTACCAGGGGGACTTCACAAGGGAAACATTATGTTCCCCACCATACTTAACAATTTCCATCCTAGAGCCTGTCATAGTGTAATAAAAATTGGTAATGGGTCATGGTTTATTCTCTTATGAGAAGAGGGGCTTTCTAGCGAGAAAATCCCCCTATAACTATACTGGGGTTCTAAGTATAGACAGATCAATGACTCCTTTAAAAGAAAATCTAATTCCTACACTACCCAAAAATTCCACACAGATGAACATAAAATGATAGAAGAGTAAGTCAAGAAGTACCTTTGATCCAAACGTTTGATGCTGACCTCCTCTAGCTTCGTTGCTTCCTTGGATGTTGGTCTCCTCCCAAAGTTGACTTGCATCAACTCTTAGGAAAACAAGGCTACCAATATTCTATCTCTGTTCATCAATTAGGGTTAGATATAACTCATTATGCATAAACCAAATAAAATACATAAAGATATTATTTGGGATAGGAAAAAAGATTATTTTATTCAATATTCAAAGATTGGAAATTACAACCTTTGTTGGCCGACGCTCCATGAACCTGGTCCAAGCTCCTCTTAACAATGCTCCAAGTGCACCTTCAAAATTCCTTCTCTCACAATCAACTGATCACTTCAAGGGAAGGGAAGGGATTATATGGGAGAAAAGGGCTAGAGAGGGAATGTTGAGGCAATAACTCAAAAAAGGTTGCAAATACTTGGGCAAGGGTGGAAAGGGAATTTGGGCAGAGTTTTACTGTTCTAATTCTTGATTGTGGAATGAGACCCCAAGACCTCCTTTTATATGACAAAATGATAGTTATTCAGTTTGGGGACAAGATATAGTAGGTGAAATGGTTGGGAAACCTCCAATAGCCCATTAATTCCACCGAATTCCTTGCAACTTTTTTATTTTTGCAGCTTTTGGAGGTATACGTGGGTTGTTTAGTGTGCAACTAGAGTATGTACATAGGCTGTCTAGCATGCAAAAATCATATGTACGTGGGAAGTAGTGCATCAGGGCACATACATACTCCAAAAAATGGTTTTTTAAATAGAGTACCTCAGCAGTGATTTGGAAAATTATGTAAGTAGGAAGGCCAATGTTATGTATGCATAGGTAGGGAATTTTAGGGCTATAACAGATGCCCCCTAATATATGAGTTCAGAAGAGAAATTGATGGCCGAAATACATTACAATATCTTTTCCAGTGAGAATGCACAAAATCGAGTGAGCCTGGGACCAAAGTTCATGAGGTGCCATTTGTAAAACAATAATTGTTGGCCCTTGACCAAGTTTTGGATATCCTTGTTCATGTCTGACCTATTTTGGGACTTCGACAGGCTGGTCAAAGGTGGATCACAAGTCGAAACATAGATCACTGGATCTCGGCCCCTTCTTAGGGTCGTTTTTGGGATTAGGGGTTATGTAACGGGTATGGGATGTTGACCCATGGTTTTACCCATGTTTAGGCCCATTTTGTAATGTATAAATAGATAGCTAGGTGATGTAAGAAAGGGCCAAGATGCTAAGTGTTAGAGTTCTATCTATTTGATTGCAAAGGCTTTGTGCATAGTGTATGTTGAGACTTGCAGAGCTAAGTGCAAGTGATTGTAATAAGGCTTTGTTCTTAAACCTAGCTTGGGGAAGGAGGATCTGGCGAGGTGTGCGTAGATCTCCTGTCCTATGCGGAGTGGGTTCCTGTGGCTCTGTGCTTGTAGAACATTGAGAGGAGATAATAAAGAAGAGAAGAGTTGGTGGGCATAGCCCCACACTTGGGTGAACCACGTACATCCCGTGTTATGGTTTCTTTGTGCATTCTGGTTATTGTCTTGTGTATATAATTTAAGATTAAGTGCAGTAATGAATGTTTAGATGAATTTAGTATGATAACTTAGTGCTTAAGTGATGTGAATAAATGCTAGATCTGGTCTTTTTCCATGTGCTAAGTGATTATATGTGTTAGATTTGGTTGAATACGACATTGTTATGTAATTAGGGTTTGGATCTGCGATGTGAATAAGGGTTAAATACTGATGAATTCTAACTACTAAGTGCTTTTTTAGAGTAGTGTAATCATAGATCTGTGTCCCAACTAGGGTTGCAGACACTTGAGTCCAGTAACCACCCCTGCCTCTACCTCGGGTGAGACTTCATCTACTTCGTAGGTGTTGCCGAAAGGGCCTGTAGTTAGGGTTTTTTTGGTGTGTTGTTGAAGTGTTGAAACCTGGGTCTACCCATGTGCCAACAAATGGTTCCATTGTCAGGACCTGAAATTGTGATTGTTGGGAATTGAAGAAAATAAAGCTCTGTGCATAGATATGTTTCTTTAGTGCATAGTATTCTACTTGACTTGTGAATCTCTATGCTAAGAAGAGAAGTCCTATCTGAAGAAAAGAGGTAAGACCTTGAAGCTTTTTTCTCTGAGAAAGGTAAGATAAGTGAAAATTTTTGTTTCGAAAGAATGAATCTAGGTATGTTTGATAAATTTTGTCCTAGTCTGAAAACTAGGGTATAGTTAGAAGAAAGAAGATTTGATATGAATAGATCTAATAGAAGCAATGAATGATATGTTATTCCTATGCATAGAAATAATGTTTGGACTAACAAATGGACGTAGGATCCTATAAATATTTTTTTGCAGGTTAGTTACTGTGATCCTAGTGCACAATACCAAAAGGGTTGGGGATCATTTAAGAGAAAGAGAGGATTAGCCCTTTGTTACAGTTGCAGAAGACTGGGACATATTGCTAAGGAATGCCCTGGTAGAAGACCTAGTTGTCTTTGCTGTAAAGCTATGGACCATGAAATTTTGGATTGTCCTAGAATGATTACTAAAGTTGAAAAGATGAATATGAAACAAGAAAACCATGAGAAAAGCCAAGAAACTAAGGATATGATAGAACCCTAGAAAGAATCAGATACTGTATTACTACAGATGAAAGAAACCTTGAACGATCACAAAGATATCAACTTATCAGAGGTCTTAAAAGAGAAAGAGTACATAGAAACAAGAATAGGAGACTTTGACATAGACTATGTCCTGGATGAGGAAACACAAGTGAATATCATGACAGAATGAACTTGGGAAATTTTGGGAAATCCTGCTATGGTTCCTTCATTAGGAGGAATAGGATTATTTAGAGGAAAGATGATAACCCTATGTCGAAGACTTGCCCAGACATCTATGAGTGCTCATGGAACTTCGACCGAAGAAGAATTTGATATCGTTAAATTTGTTGAGAACAACACCCCATTTTCTATCTTTCTAGGAAAAACTTAGATTGAGAAAGATCAGATATGAAGGAAACAAGAAGAGGAAGATCTAGAATAGAAAAAACAAAACTAAGAGATTTCATGGCCAGGAGAATAACACACTTACTAGAAGAGCAAGAGAACCAGTCGAAGCTACTAAATAGAAAAGATATGGATGTCGAAGTTGAAAGGACACATGAAAACTAGAGACACCTGTCTATACAAGAGAGTAGAACAACTACCCCAGAAAGAGAAGAAGTATTACCCTTGAATCCTATGAAAGACCCTCCACAATGTGAAATTATCATGCCAAGAGGAGATAAGAATGATAATGGAAAGAGGAAACTAGTGATTCAGATCACAGGAAAGAAGGCCATAAAGCTTAGTAAGAAGAGGGAAAAGTTAGAAAAATTGCAAGAAATTCCAGAGAATATTTCGCAGAAGGAAGGTTTCTAGAACTCGAACTTCGTCGGAATATCAGTACATCACAGATTGACACTTCACCATGACGAAGAAATATGAACGTTGGAGGCAATATGACCATTCAATTGATGCTCCTGAACAGTTTGGAAAGCAATTATGGCCTGAAAGTTTGCCATTGGACCATTGGGACCATGCCATAACAGATGGATTTGCATTGAATAAGGCTTTGTGACCCATTGAAAGAAACAATTAGGACAATATCTATTTATCCCATCAAGCGTTGCACCGAGAACACTTTTGGCAATTGTGGTCATCCGAGCCCACAAAGAACTAGTTGATTTTACATAGTGATCATTGAAACCTCGCCATCCATTCTGTTACATTGAGTATTGTTCACCGAACTGAGATATCATATCTCGAGTGTGCATGTCGGATGAAATTAGCGCAACAGAAAAAACCATTGAAGAAATTCTAATAGACCTCATGGCCGAGAAGGTGATGTCCATAGGCATCCAAGCCTCATCGACGTGAGGAGTGCAAACCTCCCCATTGAATGCTCATGGATCTAGACCATCCCGAGCTGTGACAGAGAAAAGAACCAAGCATCGTGATGACTTGGCGAATGCGAAGCTAATTCCATCCATCCTACCTGACTACATCCCACCCCTGGCTAGTGTGGTGAGTCGTGACAGTCAGACCCCAACCTCATTGGAAGTCTGGTGGTTACTCGGGAAGAGTATGATACACCTAGCAGTAGCAGGAAGAAAAATAAGGAAGATGTACAAGAAATACACAGCACATCAGAAGAGACTGCATCAGATTGACCTAGTGGAGGAGGAGATGACGAAGTAGAAAAAGAAGAGAAAGAAGGGGAAGAAGACAAGCAGAAGCAGGGTGAAGTAACACCACCTAGGAATCCCCTTGAAGAGGCAGAGACATCCAAGAAAAGAAAGGTTTCCCCAACAAAACCTACATTGTAGAAGAAGTCCAAAGAGAGTAAGTCGAAGCTGCAGAATGTACTCACGGTTGATGACTTCAACTTCATTTTTGCAGTTGTATTAGATGCCTTAGAAGATATTTTGCAGAGAACTGAAGCCAAACAATAAACCATGTATGAAAGGATTGAAGCAGAGATGAGAGGAGTACAACAAACCCTTCACTCCATCCGCGTAGTTTCCACTGCGCCCCCGCCACTAGAAGAACCAGAGTTGGGAGATGAGCCGTCCCAACTCCGCAGAGTAGCTGATGCGACCGAAGCTCACCTTCGTCGCGTGCAAGAAAAAAAAGAATAAGCGACAATTTCCCTAAAGAAATAACAAGAGGAAATCATAGAGAAACGTCGAGTTGCGCAACAAGAGAAGGACGACCTCCAAATCAAGTTGGAAGAGGATAGAGTGCAGATCCAACAGGAGAAAGAACAACTTCTCACAGAGTAGGTTGGAGTTAAAGAAGTAGTCCACAGAGAACTTCTCTCTGTGACTGGCTTAGAGAAAATGGAGGAAGACCCAATGGAGAATCAAGTGGCAAAGCTTGTTGAAGCCACTCAACAACTTCAATAGAGAATAACAGAACTGGAGATACAAACAGTGCCAATCACTCCTTAGAAAGTTCAAGACCAGAGAGAAGAAACTACGTGGAGCATAGTTGAAAGGATCAAAGCATTAGCCGTGGAATGTAAACAACTAAGTAGTCACAGTGTGCAGACTTATGAGTGCCTTACCGAGGACCCTGGATTGAAAACAATGGAGTCACATCTCCAGGAAGCAAAGCAACAAGAAGCAACAGTACAAGCATAGTTAAAGCCCTTGTCAGCGGTTGGGCGAATGAAAATATCCCAAGATCAACGCACATATAAACAACAGGTCCATGCCATACAAAGAAAATTCATGGAAGTGACTCAGAAGCTCTAGCCAGTCCAGGATGCAACTTGCCTACTTTTTGAGGAGATTGAAGGCCGAGGAGTAGAGCTGGAATGAGTAGTCACTTTGGTAGAACAACGCTTAGAGGGACCTGTGAACGAGTCATTTATTCAAGAGTTCACTGAGAAAGAGGCTTTGGCGCAACAACATGTTGAAGCAGCTTGAGCCAAGATCGAGGGTTTTAAGGCAGAGTTACCTAGACTAGAATGACTTGGGACAAGTCACATGTGAGTGTTGGGGGTTTGTTGGCCCTTGACCAAGTTTTGGAGATCCTTGGTCATGTTTCACCTATTTTGGGACTTCGACAGGCTGGTCAAAGGTAGAGCACAAGTCGAAGCGGAGATCATGGGATCTTGGCCCCTTCTTAGGTAAGTTTTTGGGATTAGGGGTTATGTAATGAGTATGGGATGTCGGCCCATGGGTTTACCCATGTTTAGGCCCATTTTGTAATGTATAAATAGATAACTAGGCGATGTAAGAAAGGGCCAAGATGCTAAGTGCTAGAGTTCTATCTATGTGATTGCAAAGGATTTGTGCATAGTGTATGTTGAGACTTGCAGAGCTAAGTGAAAGTGATTGTAAGAAGGATTTGTGCTTAAACCTAGCTTGAGGAAGGAGGATCTGGCGAGGTGCACGCAGATCTCCTGTCCTATGCAGAGTGGATTCCTGTGGCTCTGTGCTTGTAGAATATTGAGAGGAGATAATAAAGAAGAGAAGAGTTGGTTGACGTAGCCCCACACTGGGGTGAACCACATACATCCAGTGTTATGGTTTCTTTGTGCATTCTAGTTATTGTCTTATGTATATAATTTAAGATTAAGTGCAGTAATGAATGTTTAGATGAATCTAGTATGATAGCTTAGTGCTTAAGTGATGTGAATAAATGATAGATCTGATCTTTTTCCATGTGCTAAGTGCTTAGATGTGTTAGATCTAGTTGAATACTGCGTTGTTCTTTAATTAGGGTTTGGATCTGCGATGTGAGTAAGGGTTAAATACTGATGAATGCTAACTGCTAAGTGCTTTGTTAGAGTAGTGTAATCACAGATCTGTGTCCCAGCTAAGGTTGCAGACACTTGATTCATGTAACCACCCCTGCCTCTACCTCGGGTGAGACTTCATCTGCTTCGCAGGTGTTTTCGAAAGGGTCGGTAGTTAGGGTTTTTTTGGTGTGCTATTGAAGCATTGAACCCTGGGTCTACCCCTGTGCTAACAAAAATTATCTCTCTGAGGTAGGCATACCCATGCTCGGGATGGACTAATCATGGTTTCCAATCAAGTACACTGCAGATTCATGTCATATAAATGTATAAAGTGTAGTCGCGATCAATACAAATCCGATCTACATCTCAAAATCAGTCGAAGATATACAAGTACAATATGCATCTTTAAGAAGCTAGTTATGCTTGCGGCTGGAGATGAAGATTTCATAGCTCTAGCAACAACTTCAAGACCTTAAAAATTAAGGTAGGAGTACAATGGGAGTGTGATATGCATTACCCTGAGGTATTTGACAAGCCATTGGGAAAATAGTGGAGGATCTTGATGGTGAAGAAGAAAAATTCGTCGATTTTGAGTCTGAACTTGACTGGACTCATGGGATGGATGACTAATGAAAGTCAAGAGACAATCTATAGAAAGAATGACTCGGGTTATATAAAAATTCCCTTGGAAAAAATCATGAAAGATCATACTCAGGAAGTGTAACATTGACATAAGTCTGTGATGCAGGAGGCACAACAAATTCTCCATATGGTTGGAAGAGTAACCAAACGGAGGAGGGCACAAATCTATGTAGCAAGAAAAAATTCCTAAGGTCACACTAGATCACAATGCTTGATGAACAAACAAAAGGATGTGCTTTGTCCAAGGGCGAATATCTTTGCTGTCGAAAAAAGAATGTATATTTCTTGTCCCCTCTTTTTGGAATATTTCATTTTTTTGTCTTTTTCAATTTTTAATGATCTCGAAAAAGAAAAAAGGAATGCTATGTTACAAAGGAGGAACGAGTGTCGCAAGCAAGCAAACTGGTTCCAAGCACATGGAACATACTAATGCTCAAGGCAGGGAGACATGTGCAGGATAAGGACACTTGGGGAAAATTCCTCCATGGGTCAAGGTGTCAGATCGTAGAGGATAAAAGTGTTTCAAGGCTTGCGTATAAGGAATTCTTTATAGCTTCAGTATAGAGCAACATGGAGCTGGAATTAGGCCAAAGACGCAAATATGAGACCCACAATGTGATTAAGTATGACATAGCAAGACCCCTTCCATGTAAATTTTTATGAGCCGAGAGAAGGTAAGCTCGGTGGTTTTTTCACGTTTAGAGAGTCTGAAAAAAACGTTAAAGAAGACTCCAGGGAGTACCTTTTTCGCAATTAGTCCAATCGGCTCGAAAAAGGGTTAAACTTTCACCTAAAAGACATCTTTTCAAAACCATTTTAACGAGTGTGACAAAGACAAGATCAATTGGCTATCTTTTCAATTTTAAGGAGTCTAAAAAGAGATTAACTTATGGAATCATAGCCTTTTTATGAGTATAGTCTCCTTATCCCAAAAAAGTGTAAAAGTAACTGAGGAGAACTCTCTCGGCGAGACGAATCTCCCGAGGCATACCATTTTCTACAATAATCTACTGGTTGGAAAAAGGGTTAAACTCATGCCAAGTAGATTTTTTTCTGGACCAATTTAATGAGTGTGAAGGAACAAGGTCACTCGATGATATTTTCAATTTTAGGGAGTCTGAAAATATCTTAACTATGGACTCCGGGGGGGTTCCTTTTTCGTAAGTAATCTCCAAGGCTCGAAAAAGGTGATAAACCAAAACCAAGGAGAATGCTCCTTTTCTGAAAATTTAGTCCCTTAGGCTCGAAAAAGGGTTAAACTTACACCTAAGAATACTCTTCTAGCGAACCGAAATTCCTAGAGCATACCTTTATTCATAAAATTATCCATCCGTATCGAAAAAGGGGTAAACTACCGCCAAAAATATGTTCCTTCAATATTGAGTTTGGCGAGCGTCAAGGGAAATAATATCGCTCAACAATCTTTTCAATTTTAGAGAGTCTGAAAAGGGCTTAAAGAAGACTCTAGGGGGATACTTTTATCAAGTAATCCAGACAAGATAAAAATAAATAAATACAGTCTTGTTGGATGTTTCTTTCAAATTTTAAAGCGAGCTTGAAAGACGACAAAGCGTGCTCATTAGGGAGTCCCGAGGGTAAGGACAAGAATGATGATTAGCAAGAAGAATGAGGCTTTGATATGTAATCATGACAGGACTAATCAAGGACTCCCAAGCATATATTCAAAACTGACAGCATGGACTCCAAAATGCCGTAAAGGATCTACCTAGTGAATCCATGTAGAGGAAGGCTCTACCGCCTAATTATGACACTTCTAAAGCAACAAAGAAGGTTTTGTGTCACACTTCGGTGGGGTCGATCCTATGGTAAAGAGGAAAAGACAATGAGATGCAGAAATATGGGAGTGAAAACCTAACTTATATGCAAAAGTTGGAAAAAATGACTTTTACCAAGGGATGACGAAAATGTAATCAATCCAAAAAATAATCACGAAACCGAAAGGAGAAAAGTACCAAAATGACTAATAGGTAACTCAAAAGAGAAACCGAGTAGCCACAAAGCTAGGAAAAGTGAAAAGGGGGACCAAAAATGGGGAAAAAAGGCCAAAAAAGTCTATATATAGAGGGGGACAACTCATTTTTACCATTTCAAATTAGAAATTAACCAAAAAGTAAAAAAATACCTTTGTCAAAAGAGCGAATTCCAGGAGCTACGGTGGACAAAAAACCCTCCTACTTGGACCAAGTAAGTACAAAATATTTTTTCTTGCATTTCCATTATTCCATTTCTATTTATTTTTGAGTTTGGGAGGCACACGCCCTTGTAAAAGGGTCGCGTTTGCATGTACGCAGGTTGTCCAAGGCCAGCTTGCGTATGTATTTTGATAGAGTAATAAAAAAACCCAAGTACATACACGACTGTTAGTCAACAACCCATGTACACCTCCTTTTGTATTAAAAAAATAAAATACAAGTATTAATCCCTATCCAACTTTTTGTACGTGACAGGATGTATGTTCACTGGAGGGAGAGAGAGAATGAGGAGCTAGATGTTCTGGTCGAGGAGGATCCTATGGCTATCGCCTCTCTTAAATATTGTGGCTTATGGAAATTCTTCTAGTGTCCATTTATGCGGGCACAACCGAGGTTGCTTAACGCTCTTGTGGAGTGTTGGAATCCTGATGCAGAAGATTTCATGTTGGAGGGTCAATCATTGACCCTGACTACAGAGGATATTTACTTCCTGACTGACCTCTCTAGAAGTGGGGAACCAGTAAACTTGGGGACCTTTCCTCCAGGGTTGTTCAACATCGAGGACTATATCAACATGTATTGTGAGGCTGGTACTGAGAAAGAGGTTTCTCAAGTGTCGATTCACAATATCACCAGCCTCTCTCTACGAGTGATTCTACTCCCGATCAGGCGGATTACTGGATCTGCAACACTTCATCAGGCCTCTTGAGCACATATTCCCCGTGCAATTCAATGTTTGGAGGCGACAATCTTTGACTGGAGTACTACCATGATAGTATGCATGAAGAGACAACTAATAGAGTGTCATAGACGTACCAACAAGAAATTTGGGTTTGGTACCATCTTATGTTCCTTATTCTTCGAGAGGGTTCCCAGTCTCAGTCCTAGAGAGAAAGTACCGGGGCATATATTCTCCTTCCCAACAGTGAGCAGGTGGGTGGTTTTACTGCCTAGACAGGATGGAGGAAGGAATATAGAGGCCTTTGATGACAAATTATTTGACTGGTGGGCACGTCAGATCCCTGTTATAGAGGACTATCCCTATGCAGGGATTAGATTCCTCAGAGATCCAAACATGCCCGTGCCTCCTGGAGAAGAGCATGGAGATATAGATAACATATGTTTTTGAATTTATTATTATTTTTTTTAATTTTCATATATATCCTTTTTATGTGTGTGTCAGAGTACAAACTTGTGAATCTATTATGTATAGATGTGAGACCTGTTCGACTGACAAAATTTTCTAGGACTAGGCGTCGTCCTCGACTAGAGGCAGGACTAGAAGTAGGAGGAGGACCAACAGTTGCGGGAGGACCCCCAACAGAAGAGGTTGATAGAGTCCTATGATGAGTGGAGAGGAACCTCACTACTCTCACTTGTGCAGTTCCTATGGCTGAGATTGAGGATCTCCCCCGACAATGGAGCCACATGTAGTAGGGGTGCCTCAGACCTGGGTCCAGTTATTCTAGCATCTTGCGTACGTCGTTGTTCACTATATAAAGGCCAATAGGCCTAGACCTTAGATAGCATTGTACAACTTATGTGTCGATGGAACTTTTTGTACTAAATACTTTGAGGGCATAAGCCCAACAATGTATACCGAAGACTTTTGAGGATTTCATGCCCACTTTTGTACTAAATACACTATTTTGGACACACACACACACATATATATCTTGTTCTATGGATAACATGTTTTAAAAATGTATTCTCATGTGTATGTGTGTGCTTTTCTTTTTACATGTGAGAAACATGCCAATCTAAATCTTGATTAGCTAGAGTATATGTTAAATGATTAAATCTCCTACTAACATGAATATACGTAATGTAATCAAAAGATCGTTCTAAGATATGTACCCTAATGAATCATTAGTGAAGAGTGGGATCATAAACGTGATAAACCTCATTTACTTGGGACACAACCAATTGAGCATCTAAGTAAAACTGGAGGCAATAAATTCCATGTGACAAAGGATCACGTAGAAATTCTATCATTGCGTTGTACTCAGAAACATTGTTGGTTGCGTCGCCTAGAAAAATACCTATGGAATATAATAACTGGCCAAAATCACCTAAGATGCGGAAGCAAGCCTTTGAGTATATCAGCTAGCACCGTCCGCGAACCCAAAGTATACCTCTGATTCACATGACATCTGCCACAGTGAAATATAAGACATAAATAAATACACATCCATGAGACAAAAAAGACAAAAAATGTATAAGAGACTATACATATATACAAGAAGCCACCTAGGTGACCGACCTAAGAGTAATACTTCTTAAGGTAGAGCCCATTTCTAGGCTCCGTTAAAGCATTTCCTTCAAAATCAACCAGATGGTCAGCTCCCTTCTCTAAGACCTCTTTCACAATGAAAGTTATGAACCACATGGGCTTGAATTTGCCTGCTACCAGGAGATCTTGGCCTGGATCATAGACTAGGACAAGATCGCCTTTGGAGAAAATCTGAGGGTGAATAGACCAATCATATTGACACTTGAATCATTTCTTATGATCCTTTTTAGCTAATGATACATCATGACGCTGCTCATCGAGCTGCTTGAGATATAGAAGGTGTTATTCAAGTGGTGAAGTGTTGGGAAGTAGCTCCACTGCCAACTTTAAAGAAGGGATCTGACACTCAATAGGTAAGACCTCTTCCAGCCCGTATACAAGTTGAAAAGGTGAAAAATTGGTGGCATTCGTCACAGACAGTCGATAGGCCCACAACGTTGAATATAACATCAAATGACAATTTTGTAAGTTTTAAACCTGTGAAGTAGAGCAATGCATATAGATTCTTAAGAAAAACAGAATTTAATCAATGGGTCATACATAGAGTACACAGAGATTTTATATTGGAAACCCTCAACCGGGAAAACCTTTCTTATATTCATTATGTCGAATTTCACCATTCACTATACAATATATACAATGTTTTTTAGGTATTCCGTAGATACCAAAACCCTAATCCCTAAAACCGAGATTATTTTTAGTAAACCGCTAAAAATAGCAAAATCCTCTAAAAATAGAAAAAACTACTATGAGGGATCGTCAGACGCAGTTGTCATATCTGACGCGCCCACATACACACATGCAAAGAATATAACACATACCCAACAATTTTGACTTGGCTGAATTGATCATCCGCTAAAGAATAGTCTTGAGAGACTTATTCACAACTTCAACCTGACCATTCACTTGCGGGTAATAGGGTGATGAATGTTCCTATTTGAACCCAAGATTTGATGTTAATTCAGTCATCATTTTATTCTATAAGTGACTACCATGGTCAGTGACAATCTCTTTCAAGATATCAAATCTCGCTACTATCTAACTGAAAATGAAAAGGGAAGTGGTTTCACCATCATTGCTAAATGTCGGCATAGCTTCGACCCACTTCGTGAAGTATTCTACTGCTACGATGATGTAAATCTACCCCCTGATTGAAGTAAGGTGACATGTATTAAAGTCAATCCCTCACTGGAAACATAGGAGTAGGGTGTGCCCGCATATTCCGACAGAAGATCTAGCACGGGTGGCACTTCTTGACTGACTTAACACAATCCTTGTTTAACGAGGGCCAAAAGTATCCTGCACGTAGAATATTTTGGGATGTTTCCAACCCAGAAAAATGACTGCTACATGCTCCGGTGTGACAGTCGTTCAAAATGAACTCTACTTCTTTGTGAGTGAGACACAGTTGAAAAATGCAATCTATGCCCTGACGATACAAAGTGTCATAGAGAATGAGATAGTTTCACACTTGGTGTCGAATTCATCGATGCTCATTGAGAGAAGAAGAAGTGGAGAAATTCAAAGTATGAATATACACAAGTATATATCCATACCAGGGGTTCGAAGATGCAACTAGAAAAATATATCTGTTAATAGGTGACTCTTCGGGCGTAATATCACTAGACTCGACCAGAAGTTCCAAAATTAGTTCGGAAAAGACCAGTGAATTTTTATATTTCGTAGAGACAAAATCTAAGTCAAACTCCCATAGGATAACTATCCATCTACTGATATTTCCACCAATGACCTGTCGTGTTAACACATATTGGAAAGGGTTGAATATGACAATGAAGGTGGTCTTGCGAAGCAATACATAGTGACAGAACCGTTGAACAACGTGAACAGTTTCCAGAGAAAGTTTCTCAATATGAGAGTAGTTGAGTTACAGTCCAACCAGACCTCAAATAAGATAATATATAACGTGCTCTTCGAGCATGTCATCCTCTTGGACCAAGACCATGATGATGGTTGACTCCATAGCAGCAAAATACAACAAGAAATATCTACTTAAATCATGAGGTCGGAGCAAAGGGGCGGACGTCAGGGCACGTTCCAACACTTCGAAAGAGCACTGAGCAGCTTCATCCCAACAAAATAGGACCCCTTTTTTCAAAATACGCATGAACCCTTTAGTTATCTCAGCATAATTAGTGACAAAACACCTGTTGGCACAGGGTCAGACCCAAGGTTCAATGCTCAAGAGCGCACCAACAAAGCCCTAACTACCAGCTCTTTCGACAACACCTGCGAAGTAGATGAAGTCTCACCCGAGGTAGAGGTAGGGGTGGTTGCAAGGCTGAAGTGTCTACAACCTTAGCTGGGACACATATCTATGATTATCTTGCTTACAACACACTTAGCATCAGTTATTCCTTAACATACATTCATAAATACACTTCGAAGAAGGCAGAGAGCACCGCAGTAATTACTCAGATCTAGCACTTAGCAATGATAAACATGTTATACTTAATAGATTAAGCACTTAGCATATTATGTATGATATATAGCATGTAGTCATATCTCATAAGCACAAAGCATCAATAGATCTATCTAAACATATCAGAGCACTTAGAAAGAGAGAGACAAACACATCAACACAATACATAGAGTTACCGTGGTTCACCCCCACCCTGGGGCTATGTCCACAAAGTCTTCTTCTGTTATTATCTTTGGTAAACCAAGTTACAACAAAAATCCTTCAATATCCTACCTTGCCTAGGACAAGAGATCTACACAACTCGCTAGATCCTCTTTCCCTAGGTAGATCCAAGCACTAAGTCCTCCCCTGACCCATGCACTCAACACTTACAATACTTACAGTAGGCACAGAGCTCTTACAGTCACACAAACATCTGATCACATAGATCTACTTTATGCACTAAGCCATTCACTTTACATCACACCCCCCCCTTTTCATATGCATCTCCTACCCTTCTATTTATACATACAAAAGGCCTAAATAAGGGCCGATATCCCTTTCCCATTACAATACTCCCAAAAAGCCCAAAATGTCCAAAACAAAGGGGCAGATATCCCTTGATCTCCTCTTATCCATGCGCTCCTTCTTCGACTGGGTGTCAGAGTACCAAAAACGGTCAAATATGACCAAGTATTCCTCAAACTTGGTCAAGGGCCAACAGGCCCCCAACACTCACTCGTGACTCGTCTCGAGTCATTCAGGTCCGACCAGTTCTGCTTCGAACGCCTCGAGATTCTTTGACCTCCTGCTTTGCGATTTCCTCCTTCTCTGTGAACTCCTGGATGAGTGCATTATTGACTGGTCCTTCTAGGTGCTACTCTTCTGTAATCACGACCTGTTGTAGCTCTGTCCCTTGGTTCTCAATCTCTAAAAATAGTTGACATGCCTTATCTTGCAAAGGTTGAAGTTGCTGTGTCACTACCATGACCTTTCTCTGGATCATGTGGATTTGCTTCTGTGTGACATGTTGCTCATGGGATCACTTCATTTTCTCTATAGTTGATAGTCGGATGCCATAAAATACACTTCGGATCCATAATTATATTGACAAAAAGGCATAGCCACTGAAGATACCCTATGGATCTATACTCCCATGGCCTGAACTGATTGTAGCCATGAAAAATACACAATGGATCTATGAGATGACAAGACATAGCCACGACCAATACAAAGTGGATCTATGTAACAGTATATGTGTCAATGTTCAAGAGAAACTCTATCACAACCTGGGCAAAGTACATATCAGAGTGATCACTCAACCAAGGGTCTTCTTACCGATCCTAATGTAGTATGAATCTAACCATGTGAATATATGTCATGATGTCGAACATGGCAGAAACCACTTGATTACCGTTCAATGATGTAAATCGTTAACAAGTGCGAGGGAGGTCACCATTGATGTCAATGATTCCCATGGTACTCTAGTACATTCCAACGAATGTGAATGGATGAGCTGAAGTCGAACATCCATGGAATCATTCGATCATAGGTTAATTATGTAAACCCACTATCGAATGTGAGAGGCCTTCCATTGAAGCATGTAGGTCCCAAAGTACTAACTGGTTTCTAAGTCTAGTTCCTGGATAATGTGTTGAAGTCGACAGAAATAGACTCGTTGAAGGAGGGCTTTGATGTATCCCTCATCAACGACATGAAACAGAAATAGAGATATGATTGGTAGATCAAATGAACATAGACTGACATGGGTATTGAAACAAGATATTTGTGATGGCTGACTCTCGAGGTAGATACTTCCCTTGAACACTGAGGCACAACAATAGAAACATGACATGCACCAAAACACGATGATGTAGTGGATACTGTGACTTTCATTCGGTGACCCAAAGGAGTAAGAAAAACTTAGAGGATTGGTTCAGTGCAGAGGTTCAACGGATTAATATGTGCACAAAGACAAAGTGTCGTGTTCAAGGGTGACTCCAAGAGTTACTGGTACATTCTCAAAAACTGCTTGGCTTGCTTCCTTCAATTTTTCCCCCATCCAGATAGATGAGTACCTCTTTTTAATTTAACGAGCTCGAGGAGGGTAACACATGATCGATATAACTCACCTTCGGTAAATTCCTCTTCCTTTGTTTAATGAACTGGAAGAAGTAAGAGTTTGGTCCCATATGGGCCCTTCAATGTGTGATTGTTTAACGAGTCCAGAGAAGGTAAACTCGGTGGTTTTTCATATTTAGAGAGTCTGAAAACAACTTAAAGGTGACTCTAATGTTGGCCTTTTTCATAATGTTAGTCTCACGAGGCCTAAAAAGAGATAAATTATCACTCGAAAGACGCCCTTTAAAACCTTTTAATGAGTGGGAAAGGAAGCAAGATCACTCGACAATCTTTTCATGTTTAGAGAGTCTGAAAAAAGCTTAAAGATGACTCCAGGGGGTTCCTTTTTCGTGTATCCATACAGGTCTGAAAAAGGGATAAAAGTTTACCCGAATGCATTCTCATGTATTTACGAGCACGATAAAGAACAAAGACTAATCTTGGTATGACCCTAGCTTGAAAGCTAGTGGCTTAACTCTAGAATGATCATCAAAGGCCGGAGACATGCCCTCCAAGCTTCAATTCATTCACCGACTTTGAGGTTGTCACCAATTTCTCTACTAGATGAGAAAAAGGAGAAGGGTGGATGAAAAGAAGGTTCAAGAGAGGTTACTATTTCATTTTTTAATGATCTTAACACAAAAAAAGAACTATGCTCAGGGTTTCGGGTTCGATCCCCAGATTGTTGTTTCATTTTTTAACAAGCTTGCTACAGAGAGGAAAGCTATGCTTATGGCCTCTATTTCATTTTTTAACGAGCTTGACACAGAGAAGAGAAACTATGATCGTGACCCCTGTTTCATTTTTTAATGAGCTTTCCATAGAGAAGAGAAACTATGCTCGTGAACTCTGCTTGATCATGGCTTCCAAGAGAATAACGCTGTGGAAGGATACCATGTCAATGGAAAAAAATTGGTCATAGCTTCCAAGAGATCTTTTCTGAATGGAAGATAATCACTCTGGAAGGAACACATGTCAAGGGCCGTGATAGGGGTAAGGAGATTAGGATCTAATAGCCCTACCGAAGAAATCACCATGTCAACTACCGAATCTAAATCATAAAAAGTTGAAGTCATTGGAGACAATGCCACATAATTAACATGTGGCAGGGGCGATACTGTCTGCATATAAAAACCATTTAGGGAGGTAATCTAGTCAGGACCAATGAATTAAAGTTGATCAATAGTTACAATTCTTCCATCTTGAGGGAAAGATATCATGTGGAAAAGAGTGGATACAATAGCTTTCATGGCATAGACATAATCCCACCCAAGAAGTAAAGTGAAATCCAAGGGGTCTCCGACTACCATGACATCAATAAAGATAGTTTTCCTCCCAAAGTTACTGGAAACTGAGGAAGGGTCCCTAAAGGTTAACTAGTTCTTCTGTTAAAACATAACAGATTCTGTGTAACTGGTGCAAGCTGAGGACAACCCAAAGTGTGCCAAGAAACAGAGGACAAAATACTAACAGATACACCTTCATCTATCAACGTTTGAGGAACATCCCGACCAAAAACCTGTACTGTAATCTGTAAAGGAATGTGAGAGGGAAGACAAGGTCCAGTTAGTGCACCCCAATAAAAAAGGATGGACTCATTACTTGGATGGGTTTTGAAAGGAGAAGGAGGAATTCCCCCCAGCACAGTAGATTCTGTATCAACGAGAAAAACTTGGGCAATATCGGGTTTACTCTCTAGAGGGAGAGTAGGATCGACCAATGGTGGACTTGGATCGACCAATGGTGGACTTAGATCGACCACTTTGGCACTCTTCAAAGGAAGAGCGGAATTGGCTGACGATGTAACGGGAACAACCACTTTGGCACTCTTGGAATGAAGGGTGGGATCGATCGATGGCAGAACCGGATCGACCGCTTAGGTTGCACTCTCTAACGAGAGATCATGATCGACCAAATATGGGATTAGATCAACCACTTTGTCAACTGGTTCAACTAAGGACATGATGATATTGATGACATGATCAATCAAACTGACCGATGAAGGGATCAGAGAAACCATTTTGGCACTCGTCAAAGGAGGAGTGGGATTGACCATGTTAGCACTCTTCAGATGAAGTGTTGGATTGAACAATGAAAGGAGTGGATCAGTTACTTGGGTTTCAATTTTTGGATGAGAAGTGGGGTTGATCGATGATGAAACTAGATCAGCTACTTTGGTTAGTGGTTCAATCGAGGATGAAACTAGATTGACCACCTGATCAACTAGACTGACCGAGGATGGAACTGGATTGACCAGTCCATCAACTAACGATGGGTCGTGGGAAATATTACGATAACCTTTTGGAAGTTGAAGTTTTTCCAAAAGAGAAGAAGCCTCGTCCATACGAGGACAAAGGTGAGAGTAATGATCACCTTTACATAACATGCAAGGGAACTTGATAGTTTTCTTCTTCTTACCAATCTTAACATTACTAGTTGACGGGGTATCATCGGCATGACCGACAGAGGCTGATGATGTGGAGGACCATATTTATAAGACCTTGGGGATACCAGGTCAATCCCTCAGAAAATGGTCACCCTTACAAAGACTGCAAGGGAATTTGGGTTTCAGATTCTTCATTTTAATCTTGTTGACCTCATCAACACTCCCAGTACTATTAACTGTAATTGGTTACTTATATCCAACATCTAATGTTGTTGGGGCCTTGGTCCTTTTCGACCTCTTCTTCTTCTTCTCTTTCTGATTCTTCTTCTTCTGATCAACCTGGCTACTTGCTTTAGAGCTTTCTCTAGGCGAAGAAAGAGAAAGGGAAGGAGACTTAATGGGTGAAGAAGGGAAAATGTCGACATGAGGTTGATGTGTGGGTGGTGCACTGACATCTAAAGTATTAGGTGCAGTTGAAACATTGGGAGGATTTGAGATCACCGGAGTGGGGAACATCCAAACTGGTAATCCGATTGTGAGTCCTGGAAGACTCAATGTGGAAATATACGGAGGACCAAAGTTTTCAAAAGAAGGAAAGGTGTAAGGTTCCTCGGGACAAGAGGTTCCTCCATTGATACTCTCAAGATTCGATGCCATTAACACTAACTCAACCTAAGGTATACTAAGTAACACAACCAACACACGTTATGAATCTGCGAAGCAAACAATCAAACAAAACCTTCCTAGAATGAAACCACTAGTTGGTAATGAAATCCAACATCGTGACATCAAAAATAGGAAGAGGCAGGGATAGAGTGGGTGGATCAATTATGTTGGCGACTTGATTAATGGACTTACGCCTTGGTGCAAGCTTCCACACAGTAATTGTGGATTTACCCTCCAAGGAGCCGAGTGAGTTTGACCAATGTCTGTTCCAGGTATAGTGAGACTTCCCTTCACCGTCACCTTGTGTAAGACCCTAAAGATTGTGGCTACTAAGGTCACGAACTCCTAGGCAGCCCCTGGGTGAGTACAGTTGACAGTCCAATCCAAACGTAAGGGTAGGGTATCTATCCCAAAATCAACTTGAAAGGCTTCCACGCAACATTGTGGGTATACCTTCAAGTGACCCCCATAATACAATCCAACTACTACAATCAGTCAAACCACGGAGGGATAATCTCCATATCTTTCTCGAGTACGACCTCGTGCATAACCCTTGTGTGAGAGGGGGATCCCAGAAATCCTATACAACAATTGGATTTCACTCTCCCTACTACAAGATACTAAGTTTGTTTGATAGCTTTGGATATTTATCCTTTCAACCTATTCCAAAGCCCTACTCCTTAAACTAATGTAGGTTTGCTAACAAAGATGTAAAAAGTTTGATAAATTTTAGTTAAGCATTGATTTTAGTGGTTGTTGTTAACTCAAAGGTGTATGAGAGTGAATACTGATGATATTATGACTCAGTTCCCAAAACATGCATAAGAAATGATAAGCAGTGTTTTCTTTCAATGAATGTCTATTTTAAGGGAAGGAGAAGGATTTTTCTTTAACTTTCAAACACCAAGATGCAATGACCTCATGCAATAGTCCTCAATAAGGAATCCAATGCAATGCTAAAATGTTTATATGTGACTGATGATTAGTTGGATGTAAAGCTTCCTATGCTAATCAGACTGCAAGATCTGTGAGATTGAAGCAACCGGAAGCGAACTCTACATAAACAAAAAGACACCCTTGTTGCGATCAAACAAGAGAAATAAAACCAAAAAATCAAAAGGAAGGAGAAAGAGTGTGGACAAGATGACTCAAATATCAAAAATAAAAGTAGAAAAGACCTTTGAAACCCCTTACAAAGTTTTCACTCATTCAGATAAACGAGAAGAAAATGACAAATTGCCTCTAAATCGTTAAGGACAAATTTCAAAGTAGGGAAAAATGTCAAAAAAAATCCAAACAAAAGAGGATGAATCCTTAGAAAACAGGGTATTGAAGGCTAATACCAAGATGGACTGAAAGTATGATACCCTGAGCAAATGTAAAAAGCAGAAACTGAACCCAAAAAATTGAAAAACAAGAGGATTTTTCACAAAAAGGGGGAGCGCTCTGGTGTAAGGGGCACTAGATATTTATAACACTCTGTGTAAGACCATAAGGGAGCACTGGCACTCTGATAACAAGGGAAGGGAGTTCTCTTCTTCAAAAGCTTCAGAAAGGTTCCCAGAAATTCAAAAATTCAAGAAAATTCAACCAATCAGGGTTATCATGATGACACAAAGAGGCAATCAAACCATTCTAAGAATACCAAATTCAACAGAGAAGATCAAATTAGTGGGCAAAGGGCCAAGACAAAATCTAGGAAAGGAAACACAAATCACATTTCCTCCCTAGTGGAGTCACCAATTTTTGTTGTAGGAAAATCTCCCTATGGACAGGTAGATCTCCTCTTGAGAGCTAGACCCTTAACTCTAAGACAGAAGGTGCTTAACATGGACATTGACTTCCTTTTAGATATAATCAAGATGATGAACAAAAGAGAAGGAAGAAGGTATGTACCTTATGAATGTCATTTGTCCTTTCAAGGTTCAGGATGAGCTTCGATCCTGAGCTCCTTGGTAGGTCCTGCAAGACAAACAAAAGAACAAAAGATTTCCTACTCTACTGAGATTAGCTCAAACATATATCCATCTAATGTAGACAAACTTATATGGAACAAGTACAAGTTTGAAATAAACAGGCCAAGCATTGATTGTATTAATGAGAACAAAATGTTACTTACAACCATAAATGTGAG
>JASDQU010108945.1:153074-178392 GCA_032191745.1 Picea mariana | reverse complement strand
TTCAAGTGCTATTTCTGTTGCTATTTCGTATATCATTTCTGTGTATTGTGAAGATTATGCTGGATATTATACTGTTATTCTGTTATTTCTAGCATTTCGTTTCTGTTCTGCATATTTTATATATCTGGTATCTTGCAGATAGGATTGTTTAAGGGAAAAATGATAACTTTATGTGGAAGAGTAACTACCATACCTATTATTGTTCATGGAACATCGACTAAAGAAGAATTTGAGGTCATTAGATTTGTTGAGGAAAATGCCCCTTTCCCACCTTTTTTAGGTAAGACTTGGATTGAGAAGGATCATATCAGAAGGAAAGAAAAGGAATAAGCTACAGAAAAGAAAAATCATGAATTAAGGGATTTAATATCTAGTAAAATAGACCAACTAAGAGAAGAATGAGAGGATAAGTCAAAGCAATAGAGAAAAGTAATAGTGTAGGAGGGACAAAAAGCAAAATAATTAGCTATTCAGGTTGAAAGAATGCAAGAAGGCTTGAAGGACCTATCTATTAAAGAGAGAAGTGTGCTCACTCAAGAAGTGTTAAGAAAAGGGATATTAACTTTAGAACCTTTGAGGGTACCTCAACGGTGCGAAGCCAATACGCTAGGGGAAGATAAGAATAAAAATGGAAAGAGGATTCTGAAAACAATTAAAGAGACTTAGATAATAGGAAAGAAGGAAAGGAAGCTTAATAAAAAGAGGTCTAAGTTGGAAAACATACAAGAAGTTACGAAAACCATATGAAAGACTTCACATACCAGAACCTCGTAGGAGGCAGGTTCATAGGGTTTGAACCTCGCAGGAACAACAGGTCTACGTGGATTTGGACTTCACCCTCACAAAGTTATATAACCATTGGAGGCACCTCGACTATTAGAATGACCCTCTATAATAGTTAGGAAACACATTTATGGGTTTATGGATTGTTTTTGGACATTGAGACCGCACCATAATGGCTAGATTTACATTAATGGAAGCATTTAACTCTAGTTCTTGTCCGTTGGAAGATCTGTCATACCAACCCTCTTATTTAACTCATCGATCATGGCACTAGGAACAATTTTTTCTACCCGTGACCGACTGAGCTAAGTTGAGAACTATTCACGTGTCAAACTGAGCTACATTTCATTATCTGAAAGTAGACCCCACCTGTCTATTTGTCTATCCACTGTCTGTTAAAATCTAGATTGTCGGGTGAACCCAACGACTTGGATAAGTCTATCGAGGAAGTTGTTAGGAAACTCATGGCTGACAGACCTGTATCTAAAGGTATTTAGGTGTCTTCTACTAGGGGAATGTAGGCTTCCCCTTTGACTGGACGTCGTTCCACCCGCATCAACCCCATAACTAAACAGAGAAGCAAGCACCACAGTGATCTGGCTAACGCGAAACATATCGCGTCGATCATGCCTGAGTATATTCCACCTTTGGCTAGCATCGTTAACCCTGACAGTATTCCCCATGATTTTGAGTACTCCGTCTTCACTATGTACATTCCAAAAGGAATTCGCACAGTAGGAAGTCAGTTAGGGAAGATCCCATTGTTGAAGCACAGTGACTTCAACTTAGGAAACCGAAAGAACTACACCACGCTAGCTCCTCACTGTTACTTAATGAACACAACCAAAAATAAACCTCACCTCGTCTTGCAGCCATGGATTAAGGGGTTGGTGCAGTCAACCATATTAAACATAATGAAGATCTCACATAATGGATATTAACACTTGCGTTAAAATCCTTCTGTCGTGCTATCATGGCAGATAACTATGGCTTGAAAAAAGAATTACTATTGATTTGGTGTTGATCCACCAGATCATAGGTTTAAGTTTGAAGGGTCTTGACCCATAACATTTTTACCCAGGGAAGACTTCATACCATTCTTTAGCACAACGCATGAAAGAAACCTATGGAGAGGTATAAAAAGGGAAGCAATGTTACAAGGTAGCCTCGATACAGGATGGCGCAGTTCACCTTTCTTGTCAACTCTTAGCCAAAAATATAGTGAGGAAGAACCTCCCCACACAAGTCACCGGGTTCATGGTGGACCTTGTAGGAAAGTGTGTGGAGGGCCTGCAGATGAACTGGGCGAACTACCTCCTCAACGAGTTAGAGAAAGATTGTCGCGAAGCCTAGAACTTAGGATATGAGTTTCACTATATTTGGTTGATCATATTGATTGCATTTATGGCTTGGAAGATGCTTGAAGGGGCTACTTTCCTAGATATTAAACCTACGAAGCCCCTGGCCACTCAGTTTTCCACCCTGTGGTATACCAACGACATGACGAAGCAGTGGAAGTCTAATGTTGTGTTTCACAGATATTATCAGTAGTTTAAAGTCCCCATTGAATCATTCACTCATATGACACTGTGTACCCTGCATCAGTATCAGCCCATAGAGAAGTTCTACACTGATCCCCACTTCATTTAAATCACCACATGAAGAGATGAGCTCCAGGAAGAATTGCAGTCATACTATAAGCTCACAGATGAAAATATGGAACAAATTATAAAGGAATGGACAAAATAATTTCTTGTACATGTCCCTGATGCATATTTATCTGACACTGATACTATAGGAAGCCCGATGGTCATGTGAGATAAACATGTCAGACAATCCAGTGGGATGAAGAAGTAGAAAAAGTAGGTTGAATTCCAGGACATAGAGAGTGACAAAGAGGAAGAAGAGAAAAACTTTGGAGATAGCGGGTCTGGCTCGCCAGGAGGAGGAGAAGATGAAGTAGACGGATAGGGAGGAGGAGATGAAGGATAATAAGAGAAAGGAGGAGATGAAGCCACTCCGAGAACCCCACCACTTGAAGATCCCCATGTTGTGACAGTGAACCTACAAAAGAGGAAAGTTACTCCGAAGAAACCTCTAGAAAGGAAGAAAGTGTTAAAGTTTCTACTATTATTAGGTTACTTTCAATTTACTAGATAACAATAGCATAGATAGGATCACTGAGAGAAACAGAATCATAAGAGTACACAAGAATTTATCTTGGGAAACCCTCAAGGGGAAGAAAACCCAACAAAAATTCCTTAATATAGATATCCAATACAATGCCAAGACAATGAACCAAGCAATATAGAAATTCCTCTCCCAGAGATGCGCCTTTCTCTCTCTTCCTTCTTCCAAAAACTGGTAACTGCAGCTTCCTTCAATAATTGAGCACTATATGAGTGAGATGAGTGTGTGTCCAAATGAGGTGTTGGCCTCTCTTATTTATACAATTTGTCATGTGTTGAACATGTGCCTTTTCACTGGAAGGGGCGACTTTTGATTCTGGGTGGTTATAACCACTTTAATATATTATGGCTAGGCCAACTTCTCATTCTGGGTGGTTATAACCACTGTAATATATTATGGGGCCGTCTTTTCATTTAGCCTATTACAAATAGCATTTGACCAATCCACAAAAGGGGATTTGATCAATTACAATGCCTGGCATGATCAATCCACAAAAAGGGATTGATCTAATCAATAATAAATATATTTATCTTTATCCACAAAAGGGAATAAGAATATTCTTTGCAGTTACACAATATTTTAACACTCTCTCTTAACAAGAAGGATATTCTTTATCTTTTGACAGGTCGTTGGATGTCGACATCAACTAGGTAGCAACATCCACTAGATAACATCATCAATTGGGCAACATCATCAACTGGATAAGATCATCAACTAGGCAACATCATCAACTGGATAACATCATCAACTGGGAAACATCATCAATTGGGTAACATCATCAACTGGATAACAGGAGGCATCCACTTGGTCATCTGGCATCATGATCACTGACTTGCATATCTATAAATCATCAGAAGTTTTGTTCTCTTTATCTTCGCACAGAAGATACTCTTTCTTTCTTTCATCTTCATTCAGAAGATACTTCTTTCTTATCTTCACACAGAAGATATCTTATCTTCACACAGAAGATATCTCATCTTCACACAAAATATATTCTATGATTTTTTCCTTTCCTTTTATGTTCTCCCTTCTCTTGTAGTCATATATCTCACCCATCCACTGAGGATGAATACTACCATAGCTTCACTCCTATTCATCCCACATGAACTAGAGAAGCTAAGATGCTAGCCTGGGCAGGACTAGACTCCCTTTCCATGATCCACGTAGGATCACGACACAAACCTCAAGGGCCAACTAACCATTCCATAGGGTCAAGGTTTGTGTTCTAAGCTACTCCATCCTTGGCTAGAGGAGAGTATCTTCCTGCTGCCCCTTGGAGAAACATCCACATTCCTCTCTACGAGGGTGGTCACACCCCTCTCTATGAGGGTATTCTAGCATGTCCCTAGAGTATCCAAAACTCAACTCTTAGACAGAGGCCAACCTTGGAAAATTTCTCATTCCCCTTCTCTACAAAGGTCTCTTCTCTTTCTCCTTCTCTATGAAGGTCTACTTGTGGGATTGCTCATTCCTTCTCTACAAAGGTCTCTTCCTTATCTAAGAAGGTCTATCTATGGGATCCAAAAAAATCTCTTGTGGTCCAAAATATTTCAATGGTATAATACCATGCTACCCATCTATTGGGCACCATCCATCTACTGGATAGATTTCATCTTGATCAAAGTATCTGGTCACCATCCATCTACTTTTCTAACTACATCAAATCACGATCCTCTATTTCGAACTCGGAGACATAGCTCCCTCTTGCACCAAACTGATAGTTTCTAATCATCGTCCTTGAAGTTCTCTTCTGTAATATCCTAGGTGCCTTCTTGAGTTCACATATTTCTTTCTTTCTGTCTTCATACTAGAACAACCTGCTCCCTCTGCATCTATAAGAATGGTACTAGAGCAACCTATAGTTACCTACATCTCATCCACTACATCTAAGTATCCATCTTTTTCTTCATCTTGAATATTTATTCTCTGCATATTTAGGAGCCTCCTACCCCTATATAAATATTGGATATTGTCTGGTCTTTACTGATTGTCATCATATCATACGTCCTTCTCGTGTTGTCTAACTTCTTCAAGTCACGACATAAGTTCTTTCTTCCAAGACCTGTAAACTTACTTACAGTATGCTTTCTTTGTCACTCTCATGAGTGATCATACATGAAATAAATATTTTATCTTTTTCTTCATCCTCTTCTTTGTTACTTCCTTCATAAGTCTGCATAGAAACTGAAATAAAATGAGGTTAATTAACATTCTCACAGAAAATAACTTGTAATGAGAAGGTATTAAAGTAAACAAGATACTAAAAATAAACATGAATACTTATCTTTTGTTTTTGTGTGGGGAGGCTCTACAGACTCCACCATTTTCTTTCTTTCTTCATATCAATTATCTTCAACTTAAAGTACATAATCCTTAATTTTTTCTAGAGCTTTCTTTGAGGGAGGAGATTCCTCTTCTTCTACCACATGTGCTTGATACTTTATTTTTCCTTTTCCTTGCGGACAATCATAGGAAAAGTGTCCCAAGTTTTGAAAGTTGTAGCATCTGATCTTTGAAACATCTTTCTTCTTGTCTGGAACTCTTACAGAGTTAGCTTCTTTATTTTTCTTCCTGAAGGAAATTCGTTTGTTCTTTTGAGTTGTAAGAGCTTCCTCTTCATCGACAATTAATCTCTTTTGTTGGTCTACAAGTCTAGATTCTTCATGTGTGCAATCTTCCCATAACTTATCAAACTTGGGTAAATTTCTTCTTGCACACACTCCTTGTAAAAAAGGAATCCAAAATGTTGGAAACCCATTTAGGGTTGTGGTTACAAGATCCTTGTCACTAATGACATCTCCAATAGTTGCAAGATGATCTCTGATCTGAAAAACTCTCATAAGGTAGGATGTGACAGATTCTGAGTTTTCCATCTTCATATTACAAAGATAATTTTTTAAGGTAAGATTCTGGATGATGTCTTTGCTTTCATATAACCTGTTGAGTGCTTCATACATTTTCCTTGTTGTCTGTAGTTCAGATATATGAGGGATCAAGTGATCCTTCACTGAATCTGACATGATTCTCTTTGCTTTCTTTTCATTCTTCTTATGCTTGGTCTTTTTCTCTTCTTCATCTGGATCTGGTACACCCATGATAACATGTTCTAGGATATCATTCTTGTCTAGAATCATCTACAACCTATGCTTCCAAGATCTAAAGTTTCTAGATCCATCCATCCTCTATTCTACCCTCATGGTGGTAGCCATTCTTTTTTGCAGTAGAAATCCTATCCCTTCGAGATATAGAAATAATAATAATAAAAAAAAAATCTTGGATCTAAAAAATGAACTCACCAAAAGATGCGTTGGACTGAGGCGAGTATGATGGTACAGTCAGATTTCTGAAAATCCAAATTTTACCCCTTCAAACTTGATCTGTGGATTTCTGGACTGGTGCTTTTGGTTTTCTGGTACTCCGGTACTTCTGGTACTTCTGACACTTTGTGAAAACTAGGGTTTCACTTTCCGGGAGATATAGCCACTGAAAATGTGCGCTGAAGATGCCAAAATATTCCTTCGGGTAGGGTGCACCTTTCTAGATGGATTTGGCGCTGAAATTCTTCTTCAATAAAAATCCCTAATTTTCTTGTACAAAAACATTGATGTTTTTCTTGTTCCTATGAAAGATGCTCTCTTCATCTTGGCTCTGATACCATGTTAAATTTTCTGCTATTATTAGGTTAATTTCAATTTACTAGATAACAACAGCATAAATAGGATCACTGAGAGAAACACAATCAGAAGAGTACACAAGCATTTATCCTGGGAAACCCTCAAGGGGAGGAAAACCCAACAAACCATCCTTAATATAGATAGCCAATACAATTCCAAGACAATGAACCAAGAAATACAGAAATTCCTCTCCCAGAGATGCGCCTTTCTCTCTCTTCCTTCTTCCGACAAATGGTAACTGCAACTTCCTTCAATACTTGCACACTAGATGAGTGAGTTGAGTGTGTGTCCAAATGAGGCACTGACCTCTCTTATTTATACAATATGGTAGGTGATAAACATGTGTCTTTTCACTAGTAGGGTAGACTTCTCATTCTAGGTGGTTATAACCACTTTAATATATTCTGGGGCCGTCTTTTCATTTAGCCTATTACAATTAGGGTTTGACCAATCTGCGAAAGGGGATTTGATCAATTACAATTCATGACATGATCAATCCACAAAAGGGGATTGATCTAATCAATAATAAATATATTTATCTTTATCCACAAAAGGGGATAATAATATTCTTTGTAATTACACAATATTTTAACAGAAAATGCGAACCAATAAGCCATAGTTGGAAGCCACTCTCACTGATGACGAAATTAGTCTGGTCCATGGAGCTATGGAGGATGCCTCTGAAGACATGTTACAGAGATAGGAAGAGAAGCAAGTGGAATTATATGAAAGGATTTAGAGGGAGCTGAAGGAAGTGCAACAGGTTGTTCGCTTGGTCTACGTAGTGCCTACTGCACTGTCTGCTCCTTCCTCATCACTGACCGCAGATTTGGGGGATGAACCAGCCTAGCTAAGAAGGATTGTTGATGCAACAGAAGCCTAGTTCCAGAGAGTTAAGGAAGAGAAGGAGAAGGCTACAGAAGCCTTGAAAAAGGATAAAGACAAAGTCCTAGTAAATTTACGAGTAGCGCATGACTGTGTACTTGCCTATGATAGCAAGAAAGCAGAGCTTCAGGAGGAAAAGAAAGCTGGTGAAGCCCAACTATAGAAGGAAAAAGAATAGTTTCTTGCAGAGAAGGTTGTGTTCAAAGAATTAGTAAGAAAAGCATGTCTCTCTGTACCAGGCTTGGTACATGAGGAGCAAGAGCTTGTCAAAGCTCAAGTAGTGAAGCTCACAGAGACCCTCTAGTAGCTTCAGGATGGGATAATTGAACTGGAGGCCTGAATAGTGTCAATCACCCCATAGGAGGTGTGTGACCAGAGGGAGGAGTCCTCCAAAAACACAGTAGCAAGTATAAAATCCCTCGCCTCGGCATGCAAATAGTTGAGTGACAGGAGTGCCCAGACATATGAACGCCTGGCCGAGGATCTAGAGTTAAAGAAGCTAGAGGCTCAGTTACAGTAGGTGCAACAACAAGCATTTTCATTATAGGTGCAAATGAAGCTTCTTACAATAGTGGAGAGGATGAAGAGATCTTGGGAGCAACACGCAGTACAACAGTAGATCACTACCCTCCAGGGTAAGGTGATGGAAGTAACACAAAAGTTACAACCTGTGCAGGATGAAGCTTGCAAGGTGTTCGAGGAGATCGATATCTGAGGTTCACAATTAGATCAAGTAGTTGTAGCAGCAGAACAATGCCTAGAAGGGCCTATTACATAGAAGATAGTCAAGGAGCTCGCTGAGTAGGAGGCTCAGGTGAGGCAGCAAGTCAAGGAAACTCAAAGTTTTGAAGCAACATTATCTAGACCTGAGTGACTCAGGGCATGTCATAGGTGAGTGTTGGGGGGTTGTTGGCCCTCGACCAAGTTTTTGGGGAAACTTTAGTTAGTTTTGGATGTTTTTCCCCACTTTTGGAATTCGACACGTTGGTCGAAGTAGGAGTACCCAGGCAGAGTTGAGATTGCGGATCTCACCTATTTGAGGGTTATCTAGACCTAGTAAGGGGTTCTATAGGGTTTTGTAATGGGTTTATGGGATGTCAGCCCATGGGTTTTTCCCATGTTTAGGCCTTATTGTAAGATTTTGTAAAGTATAAATAAAGGGGAATGTAGTGTAGAATAAGGATTTGAAGAAGCTTTGTATGAAGGAATGCATGTTTTTGAGGCTTTGTGCTTGACAGTGATTTTGTAGCAGGTGCTAAGTGTTGTGATAAGAGATTGTGGCTCTGTTCATGCGACTTGGTTTTGGAAAGTAAAGAAGGAGGATCTAGTGCTTAGTGCACAAATATCCTATCTTGTGAAAAGTTTGAATCTGTGGCTTAGTTCACAGAAGTGGCTGGATGTAATATTTTGGAGAATAATAAAGAGGTGAAGTGGTTTGTGGATGTAGCCCCACCCTGGGGTGAACCACATATATGTGGTGTCTAATGGTTTTCTTTGTCCAGTGTTATTTCTGTTATGAATTTTCTTATTTCTTTTATTATGATGTGTAATAAGCATATATATTTTTCCTTAAGTACTTAGGTTAAAGGGTAAATGAATGCTAGATTTAACTCACAATGCTATGTGTTTAGGGTGCATAATCACTTGTTGTTACTGCACTTATCTATCTTTGGTTATGTTATGTGGTGTTAATGGGTTGATAAACTAATGCATGTTCACTTCCTAATCATTAACATAATATTATGTGAAGTGCTCCTATCACATATCTATGTTCCAACCTGGTTACAGACACCTACATCCTATAACCCCCCCTGCTTCTACCTCGGGTGAGACTTCGCCTACTTCGCAGGTGTTGGAGAAAGGGTCGATAGTTGGGGTTTTCTTAGTGTGTCGTTAAGTGTTGAACCCTGGGTATTCCCTTGTGCCAACAAGGCCATACAAACTCTTCTTCAACATGCATTCCAAATTCTCCTTCCCTTTGACCTCATACCCCTATGGATGTTGCATATAAATCTCTTCCTCCAAATACCCATGGACAAAATCTATTTTTACATCTAACTGTTCAATATGAAAATATTCTACAGCCACATGACTTAAAATAGTCCTAATTGAAGTCATTTTAAAAACAGGAGAAAATATTTCATCAAAATCTAAACCTTTCTTTTGCGCAAACCCCTTTACAACAAGTCTAGCCTTGTATCGCTTTTTTCCTCCATCTTATTCCTTCAACTTGTAAACACATTTATTTTATAATTCTCTTTTTCCTGTAGGAAACTGAACCAAGTCCCAAGTYTGTTTATTTACCAAGGAATCCATTTCCTCTTTCATGCCTTGCTCCCACTTATTTTGGTGTCTACCTGCATTTTCTCTTCATAACATTCTGGGTCACCATAATCAGTCAACAATCAATAACACAATGAAGGAGAGTATCATTCAGGGTGTCTACTTARCCTGGTAGATCTTCTAACAACACTTGCAGGAATGTGAGGTGCCTGCTGATCCTATTGTTGTACATTTTTATTTTTTGGTACCTTTGAAATTTATTTTTTAGTGATCTCATCAAGCACTATGTATTCTGGTTTTTATTTTAATGTTTCTTTCCCTACAACTGATCTTTGTAAATGATCTTCTCATTGAATATGAAATCTCTACTCCTAATTATTTTATATTTTCATAATCCCATAAGCGATACCAAAAATCATTAACACCGTATCCAATAAAGGCACACTTCTCGGATTTTACCTCAAGATTTGTTCTATAGTTTACCATTTCTCCTGTCCATGCCTCCTCTGGAATTCTACCATCCAAATAGATTGAAGGTCCTCTTTTTATTAAGTAAAAAACAATATCTACAACATCTACCCAAAACTGTAAGGGAAAACCAACATGCAATCTCATACTTCTTGCACGCTCCATGATTGTCCTGTCCAACCTTTTTTACACACCATTTTCTTGTGGTTTTCCTCGAACTGTCTTCTCTCTACGAATCCAATGATATGAAAAATAATCATCAAACTCCTTGTTGCAATATTCACCTCCATTGTCTAATCTGAGACACTTCAACCTTTTTCCCATCTCATTCTCAACCAAAGCTTTCCATTTCTTAAAAGTATCAAAAACATAAGATTTTTGTCGAATGTAATAAACCCAAGTTTTTCTAGTTGCATCATCAATAAAAGTAACATAATAATGAGAGCCACCAAGAGATGATACCTGATTTGGTCCCCATACATTTGTATTCACAAGCTCTAACCTTTCACTCTTCTTTTCTTTTCCGACTCTGAGAAATATGTCTCTATTTTGTTTTCCATAAACACAATGCTCACGGAAATCCAAATCAATTTGTTTAAGATATGGAAACAAATTTATTTTGTGAAGTATTTTAATCCCCTTCTCACTCATGTGTCCAAGCCCATGATGCCATAGTGTTGTATCCACTTCTATAGAAGATAAAAAGATAGAAGAGTCATTATTACCAATACATAAATACAATGTACACCTTCTCTCATTTTTCTATCACCAATGATCTTTTGGTGACCTTCTACACCTTATCTGTAAATATGGATATACAACCTTTACTTGCCAACTGCCCTGTTGAAATTAGATTTTTCCTTAAATCTAGAACATGTCTGATCCAGATTATTTTCGTCACGAAATGAGAGCGAAGATATAATAAATAAATGTACAAAGATATCTTGGATATCCAATAACATAATGAAAATGTATCATAGATGCAACCATAAACACAAAGATACAGTAATACACAATTTTCTATTAATGAGCAAAAATGTACAAAGACTGTAAAAATACAGAGTGAAAGACTAACTATAATGGTGGCAGCTTATCTCTGAGAAGAGATGGGATGGATACTCGCATTCAAAAGAATATGATTGTTACAGTGAGGCTCCAAAGGAATTTTTAGCATAAGTAAAATCCAAAACCCTAACCCTGGAAGATGAAAATCCAAAAGGTTTGCGAGCCCCGATGGGGGTAGTTGATACGTCAACTTCCTCGGGGCATATCTTTTGCATACGATATCCATTTGGGTAACTTGATACATCGTTGGAAAGGTCTAATCAAGAAGAATGATTTTCAACTTTCCAAATTCAGTGCCTCCCACAATCACTTGTGTTAGCACTAGGATTCACCTTCAGATTGCATGGAAGGTGTTGCAGCGGCCTTTTTCGACTAGTTTTAAGCGTAATTCTTGCAATCAAAGGTTGGTCATTTAAGTTGTCTTTTACTTTTTGACCTTTACCCTTTGAAAATCCCAATAGTATCGATATGAAAAGTGGCGAGGGTTGTTGTACTCCTAATACCATTTCCTTTTAACCATGAACAAGCTTTTTCACTTTTCTTTACCTTGGGATATTGCGTTTCGGGAGTTACAAGTCACACTGCTTCTAAGCCCCAATACGTGAAGTCGTGAAGTAACCTTGAAAGTTTACCCAAGTTAGCAACGAGATTTTAGTTCCTTAAACCTTAGTTAATTGCTATCGATATTTCGCATCTCGGTGTTTTCCCTCCCCAAAAGTCTCACCGTCATAACTCCGATAGGCGAAATTGTGAGACGGTCGCGCAAGTTACCCGGGTTAGTGTCAGCGGTGAATAGATTTTAACCATAGTTAAAATCTATCAGGGTATTTTAACTCGGCATACGTTTCTCCCAAAAACTATACCTTCAAAGCCCCGAATCACGAAGTCACGATATTACTTAAATATAAATTAATTAAACACTTAATTCAGTTTACCTTTTGGCTTAACTAGATCACATCATCACTATCTCAGAATTTTGCGACTCGACATATGCTCCTCCTGGGAACTTTACCTTCAAAGTCCCGAGTCACGAAGTCGTGATATTAACTAAACATGATTAATCAAATGCTTAGATTACTTTTTCTCTTAACTAGATCGCATCATCGCAATCTCGGGTTTTAGGGGCTCGAAAGGTTAGAGTGAAAACTCCCGATATGGTGAATGCCGAAAGGTTGATTAAAGTTTAAGAAAATCTAATTAAAGAAACTAATCCAGCTTAATCAGTGTTTAATACAAGAAATAATATGCACATTCTACGAGGTAAATTCAAATGTTCCTATGAGGTAAATTTATGGCATTAATTGGAAATCAAGCAAAGAAATAAGTAAGGATATGGTTTTTATTGCTAAATCTATCTCTAAAAAATATTTGACTATTCTGTTCATAAGGACGTCGAGGTTTTAAATGGTCGAAGATATAGATATTTTTCTTTCTAATTTGTTCATAAAGCTCATTTCTATTTTGCGCAAAGAAGCTTTTCTCAGCAAGATGATTTCTGTATGTATACACATTTGTGTGAATCATTCCTTGTGGGAATAGCTTCAATCCATTTAGTAAAGTAATCTGTAGCATTCAAGATCCATCTATGTTGACCACTAGAAGCGGTATGGATTTCACCGATAAAATCTAGGCCCCACTGTTGGAAGGGTCCTGAGGCTGCCACAAGATTTAATGGCAAATACTTAAGCTATTGCTTTCCAGAGAACTTTTGACACTTAGCATAGGCTCTGATCTTGGCATAAACATCAGTGAACAAACTGGACCAGAAGTACCCAGCCTTGAGGATCTTGTATCTTGTGGTTTTCCAATAATGATGCCCCCCACATAAACTATTGTTGAAATCACACATGATCTTTTGGGCTTCTTGGGGGTCTAAGCATCTCAAAATCATTCCTAATGGATCCTTCCAATACAAAAATTGATCAACAAGGCAATAATTTATTGATTTGAGTTTTAAGGCTCTCACCTTGTTCTTTTACATACCACTTGGAGGCTGTAAATTTTGCAGAAAAAAATATAATGTTTGTGTACCAGCTGCAATTTTCCAATGCAAAGATGATTTGAGGACCTTTATCAGTTATCTCAGCCTACTGATTTTCTGAACATGAGTGGATGAAATTTACCCCCAATGCTAAGAAATTTGATTAAGCCAAGAGCTTGGCTAAACCTTGTCCTTTAACCAATTTTGTGGGCCTAATATCGAAATCAAATTCAAGTAGTTTAGCAATCCACTTGCTTATTTTTCCATCTATATCAGGATGTATAAGAATTTATTTTACAACAGCTGATGGGACATAAGCAATAACTCTTGAATGAAGGACATAAACTCTAAAGTACTTAAGATATTTAACCAATGCATAGGCTTGTTTTTCCATGATGTCATATTTTAGTTCAGCATCTCTCAATGCCCTACTGAAAAAGGMAATGGGTTTCTCTAAGCCTTCAACATTATTTTGCAATAGGACTGCAACTATTGTATCAAAAGAGAAAAAAGAAAAAATAAGAAAGTCCTTGGAGTAGTTGGGGATGACAAGAACCAAGGCTTTATTTAATGATTTACTTATTTGATCAAAAGAATCATGAAATTCAGTAGTCCATTTTATTTCACTATCCTTCCTCAGCATGGTTGTGATATACTTAACCAACTCAGCAAAATTTGACGCAAATCTTCTCAAAAAATTGATTTTTCCTAGAAAAGATTGTACCTCTTTTTTAGATCTAGGAAGTGACAATGTTTGTATAGCCTCAACCCTGCTGGAATCAATCCTTACCCCTTGATCTGACACAATATTCCTCAACAATTTTCCTTCTTTCATGGCAAACAATGATTTTTTTGGATTCAAAGAGAGGCCAAATTTTCTGCATTTCAAGAAGACCTTTCTTAAATGATCACAGTGTTCTTTATCAGACTGAGAATACATTTTTATGTCATCCAAATAGATAACAACAAACTTATCCTTTTCTCCAATAAATTCTATGTCCATAGCTCACTGAAAAGTTTCCCCTGCGTTCATCAAACCAAAGGGCATCTTGGCGTACATAAATGTACCCTAAGGAGTGGTAAAGGTCATGTTCTCCCTGTCTTCTAGCAGAACAGAGACTTCATTGCATCCAGAGAATCCATCAACCATAGACATATTGGTTGCTCATATCACCTTTTGCAATATATGGTCCATCTTGGGTAAAGGGTAATTATCCTTCTTTGAGCTTCTGTTCAGATTTCAAAAATCAACACAAAGTCTTATTTCTGCATTCTTTTTTCTTAAAAGTACCAAATTGGCTACCCATTCAAAATACCTCAAAGGAATGATAATTTTTGTGTCTAAAATATTCTTAACTTCTTTCTTCGTGACAGGAAACAACATAGGATTGATTTGCCTCAAATTTTTTCTAAAGGGTTTGGTGTTTTCTTTTAATGGGATCTTGTGCTCTATTATGCTTGTGTCATAAATTCTGAGATCTTCATAAGTCCAAGCGAATACATCATAAAATTCTTTCAAAAACTTATTATATTCTACCCTCTGCTCTTTGTTAGAAAATATTTAACAGACAACGAATGGCATGAGTACATGAAAAATGTACAGAGGATTGTTGGCATGTTTTATAGGCAGTGTATACTTGTCATTGATGGCAAGTATAGTAGTGATGATGGCTTGAGTACAACAGCGATGATCAACGGTGGATGTTTTACAAGCAGCGTATACTTGTCATTGATGGAAAGTATAGTAGTGATGATGGCTTTAGTACAGCAGTGATGATCAGTGGTGCAGTGATAATCGGGGAAGAGCCACAATCATTTTCGTTGATCTCTTCCTGAATTCCTAATGGTCGTCAGATCTAAATAAGAGCATGCTGAAGAAGTAGGCCCGTAAGGTTTGAGAAGAATTTATGTTTTTTGGATCCCCTTCAAATTCCCGATAGAATGAGGGTTATCATATCTGACTGTAGACAAGAAGAGCACACTGAAGAGGAGGACAGATCTCAGACGTTAGATCCAAGGGTAGGACCCAACCATCGATGGATCAAGGAGAACCTGCACGCTCTTTAAAGTACAAGGACAAGTGGGCGTACAAAATTCCGAAAGAAGGAGGACAGTCCATGTCGGAGTTTCAGGGATCGAGAGTTGGAGATGTCAAGTAATATAATCCATAGGAATCCCAATTTCGCGATGTGAAAAATCACGACTTAATCGCAGTCATTGAATCAAGATCAGATGTGGACCGTTGATTCAAGTCCATGTCGGAGTTTCAGGGATTGAGAGTTGGAGATGTCAAGTAATATCATCCACAGGAATCCTGATTTCACGATATGCAAAATCGTGACTTAATCGTAGCCGTTGAATCAAGATGTGATCTAGACCGTTGATACGAATCCATTACGGAGTTTCGTGGATCGGGACTTTGAAGTGACAAAAACACTGAACGTCAAGAGTGTCGAAATCGCGATGTGTGAAATCCCGACTGAATCTGAACCGTCAGATCAAGATATGATCTGGACCATTGATTTGACTTCTTTATGGAGTTTCTTGGTTTGGGACTTTGAAGTGACAAAAACACTGAATGACAGGAATGTCGAAATCGCGATATGCGAAATCGCGAAATGATCTGAACCGTCAGATCAAGTGTTGATCGGAGGGTTACTATTCTTTCTCACAGTTAACTCCTCAGTTTCGAATCTGTTAGCGAAACAGACTCATGATTGCCGATTAGTTGGAGTTTCAGTTGCTGAGACAGTTGTCTTCTTTTTTTTGCCTAAGGAGATGGCAAGTTGAACTGTCGTGGGAGTGTATAAAATAAAATGAAACAGATAGCATGGGGTTGGCTGTTCTGTATGAAAAATGAATGAAATTGTAAGAAAGGGAACATTATAGAATGTGCAGTGTGAGATGGATAATATGCACAGTGCGAGATGAAAATTAGAGAAGAGTAAAAGATGATGAAGAGAAGTTGAAGAAGAGCAGAATGACAGAACAAGTTGATGCAGAGTAGACCTGCTGAACAGACAGAGAAAGAGAAGAATAACAGAACAGTTAGTAGAAGACCAGATTTACAGAACAAAGAAAGATTGGTAAGAATTGATTTATCTGCGTAGTTGACTGTTTATATATTCATTAATATTTTAGGGAGGTTGGGAGGTGCTCGGGAGGACTTTTGTCCTTAGAGGTTCAAGTGAGAGCTTGAACACAGGAAGTTGTAGCTTCCATCTAGTTGCAGCCAGAGAAACCAAGGTGGCAGGGTGGTGCAAGGGAGAACAAGTGTTCTCTGTTATACAGGTTGGAACCTATGTAACTGGAAGTTGGTGCTTCCATCCAGTTGGTGCTGGAACATTAAGGGAGTTGGTGCTTCCTTCTAGTGGGTGCTAGAGAAACTAGAGAGTTGGTTCTCTCAAACAAGTTGCATCTTGTAAAACAGAGGTAGCAACCTCACATTGAGTCGGTGCTCAGTTATAGATGATGTACAGAAATTAAAAGACTGCCTATCATTTCGAAGAAGAAGAGGTTTTCTCCCTTTATGGGTTTCCTCGTGAAAAATCTGTCTCTGTGTATACCTTATGTGTGACTGATGCTCTTTACTTTTCCTATCCATATGTTGTATATTGTTGATGATCACTTGAAGAAAGATTAATAATGTTTTAATAGACTTGAAATTGTTTAATCTTAATTACAACTGATTTACCCCCCCCCTCTCAGTTGTCTTAGTAATTTCAACAATTGGTATCAGAGCGGGTTCCTTTTACTCAAAGGTAGATCTGTAAGCTTAAACATGACAAGTCATGAAGGGACTTCAGCCTCTAAGAACCTCTATTTAATGGAAAAAATTTTGCTTTCTGGAAGATTAGAATGAGAACATACTTAATGGCCTTGGGTGTTGATGTTTGGGATGTAGTAGAGACTGGATATACAAAGCATGTTGTGCTAGCCTTCAAGGATGATAAGTTAGAGTTTAGTTTTAATGCTAAGGGGATGAATGCTATCTTGAATGGACTTGCTGAACCTGAGTTTGTAAAGGTGATGCATCTTGATACTGCCAAAGCAATGTGGGATAAAATTATTAACAGTTATGAAGGAAATGAGAAAGTAAAAGATGCCAAACTTCAAACATACAGATTGAAATTTGAACAACTAAATATGAATGAAGATGAAACAATTAGCAAGTACTTTTTAAGAGTTGAAGAACTTGTAAATGCCATGAAGGGTCTTGTTGAGAAGTTTGATGACTCACTCTTAGTTCAGAATATTTTAAGATCTTTGCCTGATAAATTTAATCCAAAAGTCTCTGCAATAGAAGAATTAAATGATCTTAAAACTCTATCCATTGATCAACTTCTAGGAACTCTAACTGCATATGAAATGAGAATTAACAAAGACAAATCCAGTACTAGAGAAGCATCCTTTAAAGCAGACAAGAATACTAATTCAGAATTAGATGATATTGAGGAAAAAATTGTGAGAAGGTTAAAAAAAGGATCAGGAAAATGTTAAGGGAAGTTTCCCTTCAAATGATTTAACTGTGGTAAGATAGGTCATTTTGCATCTAAGTGTCCCCATCAGAAAAAGGATCAGAACTCTGATGATGAAAAGAAGTACAAATACAAGAAATATAATAAGAAGAAAAGTTTGGTTGCAAATAATGACAATTCCTCAGAAGACAACGATAGTGATTCTTCCTATGAAGGTAAGGAAAATGACTTCATGGTTATGGCCAAGGATGATTATGATAATAAAATCATAGGAAGTGATGATAATTTTGAAGAAGCTGTGGTTGATTTGGAAGGAGAACTGATCAGTTCACTGGAAGAAATTGATAGAATCAGAACTAAGAACATAAATAAAAAACAATTGTTGACACAGTTCGAGAAACACAATAAAAAACCTGACGAAGAATTTTCTTTGCTTAAAGTGGAATTAGAATAGGCAAAGAAAATAGAATACATACTAAAACAACAATTGTTAGAAAAGAAAGTCAGGTGTGAAGCCTTAGAAGAAGAGATAGTAAAAACTAGAAAAGAAATGGAGAAATTTAAAGGATTGTATCATCAAAATCTGCCCAAGTATTAAAGCCTCAGAAGAATTAACCTCCATTCTAAATCAGCAAAGAAATTCAAAGTTGAAAGCTGGATTGGGATATGAAGAAGGTTCAATTAGTGATCATCTAAGTAATACAGAATCTATCAAGTTTGTCAAATTCTCAAACATTGACAACAGTCACTCTGCAGAAACAAAGAAGGAAAATCTTCCACCAAGAAGAAATGAAAGAAAAATCCCCATAACCGAATTTGTAGACCAAAAAGATTATCAGCATGACAGAAGTCGACCTCCTCAAAGAAGACAGATTTTTTCAAGGTACACAGATTTTTTCTATGATTATTGTTTTCTCTACTCTAATTTTGGTCACAAAGCTATAAACTGTTCTTTAAGATTTAGATATGAACAATCAATATATTCAATGAATAACTATCTTTCACAACAAATATTGAGACATCCAAGCAACAAACAATCACAGATTATAAATCATGTGATGACTGGGAGAAGGACACAGGTGAAACACAACAACAAGTATGTGCATAACAATCATTATGATCTATTATTCAGTGAACCAGAATGTTACAACTGTCATAATTATGGTCATAAAGCTGTAGAGTGTCACTTAAGGAAATGCAATTCAGATTTGATCCCCACTACTGAAAATGTCAAAGTTTGGAAGAAGAAAGTAGATGACAAGTGTGGACTAGTGCTATCAGCCCAAAGGAAAAAGAATCCCTGGTATATTGACAGTGGATACTCCAAACACATGACTGGAGACAGAAGTAAGTTTCTAACTCTAAGTGATATCAAATCAGGGAATGTAACTTTTGGAAATGATGCACCTGGAAAGATAAAAGGTAAAGGAATTGTAAATTTGTGTAATGAAAAAAGAAAATCTCAAGATGTGTTGCTTGTAGAAGATTTGAAACATAATCTTCTTAGTGTCAGTCAAGTCTATGACCGAGGGTGTGAAGTTGTTTTTACCTCTAAATACTGTAGAATAAAAACTGTGGATTCAGGTCAGCTAGTTGCAAAAGGTATAAGAACAGAAAACAATGTCTATGTTTTAAAAGAAGAAGAAGAAGAATGCAACTTAAGAAAATATGATGAAAGTTGGTTGTGGCATAGGAGACTTGGTCACCTAAACTTTGATCACATAATCAAACTTAGAAACAATGGGGAAGTAAAATATCTTCCGAAGATATCAAAGCCATATGACTCTGTTTGTAAATCCTGTCAAAAAGGAAAGCTTACTCGCACTCAGTTCAAATCTAAAAACTTTCCTTCAACAGAAAAACCTCTCTAGTTAGTACATATGGATCTATGTGGACCATCAAGGAAAGAAGGTACAAGAAAATAAAATTACTTTATGTTGATTATTGATGACTATTCTAGACTAACTTGGGTTGCCTTTTTGAAAGAAACATCTGAAGCATTTGAAAAATTCAAAGTATTTAAGGCTCTAACTGAGAATCAAACAGGAAAAAGATTAAAGTCAGTAAGGTCTAATAGAGGAGGAGATTTTAGTTCTGGAAACTTCAAAGAGTTTGGTGATAAACATGGGATCAAAAGAGAGTACACAATTCCAAGGACTCCACAGCAAAATGGAGTTGTTGAGAGGCAGAATAGGTCAGTACAACAAATGGCAAGATCAATGATGAATGAAAGGAACATACCTTAGACATATTGGGTGGAAGCAATTCATACAGCTATTCATATCCTTAACAAAGCTCATCTTAGACCACACAGTGACAAGACCCCTTATGAACTTTGGTTTGGAAGACCTGCTTCAATCAAGCATTTTAAAGTTTTCGGGAGTACATGTTATATCAAGAAAAATGATGAAGATATTCGCAAATATGATGACAGGGCTGATGAAGGCATCTTCTTGGAAAATTCTACAAATACTAAAGGGTACAGATGTTACAATAAGAGACTACACAAACTAGTTGATTGTATAGATATAAAATTTGATGAAGAAATCCTAGTAAAAAATGCTAAACCAAGAACAGAAGATACAGTTGAAGATGAAGATGAACAAGTCCAAGGATCAGAAAGAGAAGAGTCTAGATCAGATGAAGATATGAATATTCAAACTGACACAAATAAGCAGAAAGAAGAAAAATCACCTCTCAAAATTATTAGAAAGAATCATCCTGAAAATCAGATAATTGGGGATATAAATGAAGGAGTTCAGACAAGAAGGAAATTGATTAAAGACTCAAAACAATCTCATGTTGCCTTTTTATCTATGACTGAACCTAAAAAATTTGAGGAATCTAGCCAGGAAGATAATTGGATTAGAGCAATGAATGAAGAGCTTGATCAGATTGAGAAGAACAATACTTGGGAGCTTGTCCCTAGACCTGAAGATANGAATGTAATAGGTTCCAAATGGGTGTTCAAGAATAAAATGAATGAAAAAGGACAAGTTGTTAGAAATAAAGCCAGATTGGTCTGTAAGGGATATGCACAAGTTGAAGGTCGGGACTTTGATGAAAATTTTGCACCAGTGGCAAGATTGGAAGCTATCAAAATATTTCTTTTTTATTCATGTCATAAGAACTTCAAAGTTTATCAGATTGATGTTAAGTCAGCATTTCTTAATGGAGATCTAGAGGAAGAAGTATATATGGAGCAACCTGAAGGATTATCTTTGACAGATAATCCTAATTATGTTTGTAAGCTGAAGAAGGCCTTATATGGACTAAAACAAGCACCACGAGCTTGGTATTATATACTGGAAAAATTTCTACAAGAAAAAGGGTTCAAGAAAGGTACTGTTGACAGTAATCTTTACATTAAGTCTGAAGGTGATAATTTACTTTTTGTTTTGGTTTATGTAGATGATATTATTTTTGGTTGTACTAATAAATCATCTGTCCAGTGGTTTTCTAATTCTATGCAAATAGAATTTGAAATGTCCATGATAGGAGAACTGTCATATTTTCTTGGCTTACAAGTAAAACAAAGCTCTGTAGGAATTTTTATTTCTCAAGGAAAATATTTGAAAGAAATGTTGAAGAAATTTCAGATGGAAGATTCTTCTACAGTTAGCACACCTATGGTGGTTGGTTGCAAGCTAAGTAAAGATGATATCTCACCTGATGTTGATCAAAGGACATATCGCTCTATGATAGGCAGTCTTTTGTACATCACAACGTCCCGTCCTGATATAATGCAAGCTGTTGGAATGGTAGGTCGTTTTTAGTCTACTCCTAAACAAAGTCATTTGGTAGCTGTCAAAAGGATATTTAAATACTTGAAGGGAACAATGACTTATGGTCTATGGTATCATAGAAATCAGAATTTCCAGTTAACTGCTTATTCAGATGCAGACTGGGCAAACTGTGTTGATGAGAGAAAAAGCAGAAGTTGAGGAGCATTCTTTCTGGGTGACTCATTAGTTGCATGGATTAGTAAAAAGCAAGGATCCATTTCACTATCTACTATAGAGGCAGAATACATTGCTACTGCTACTTGATGCACACAAATTTTATGGATGATACAAACTCTTGCAGATCTGAAGGTAACTTACATTGATCCTATTCCAATTCATTGTGATAACACCAGTGCCATTAGTGTCTCCAAGAATCATGTTCTTCATTCCAAGACTAAGCATATTCCAATAAAGTACCATTTTCTCAAAGAACAAGTTACAAACAGAATTGTTCAGCTGAATTATATTCCTTCCAAAGAACAGATGGTTGATATCTCTACTAAACCATTNACTGCTACTTGATGCACACAAATTTTATGGATGATACAAACTCTTGCAGATCTGAAGGTAACTTACACTGATCCTATTCCAATTCATTGTGATAACACCAGTGCCATTAGTGTCTCCAAGAATCCTGTTCTTCATTCCAAGACTAAGCATATTCCAATAAAGTACCATTTTCTCAAAGAACAAGTTACAAACAGAATTGTTCAGCTGAATTATATTCCTTCCAAAGAACAGATGGTTGATATCTCTACTAAACCATTAGCAGTGACCCATTTTGGATATCTTCGTCAAAAATTGGGGGTTATAATTTCTTGTGTCTAATCTGTTCACCTGGTCAGGGGGAGTACTTATTGAATATCTGGTGTATTTCCAAGATGCTTATAGTCGACAGGGGGAGTATGTTTTGCAACAGATCAGGGGAAGAATGTTTCTTCTTTGAAATTGATATCAAAGGGGGAGAAAAGAGTTCGGGAGGAGAGTCGAGTTCGAATGCATGTAGGTGCTTGTATTGCCATCAATGCCAAAGGGGGAGATTTTTAGCAAATATTTAACATACAACGAATGGCATGAGTATAGGAAAAATGTACAGAGGATTGTTGGCATGTTTTATAGGCAGCGTATACTTTTCATTGATGGCAAGTACAGTAGTGATGATGGCTTGAGCATAGCAACGATGATCAACGGTGCATGTTTTACAGGCAGCATATACTTGTCATTGATGGCAAGTACAATAGTGATGATGGCTTGAGTACAACAGCGATGATCAGCGGTGCAGTGATAATCGGGGAAGAGCCACAATCGTGTTCATTGATCTCTTCTTGAATTCTAGATGGCCGTCAGATCTGAATAAGAGCATGCTGAAGAACTAGGCCCGTAAGGTTTGAGAAGCAATTTTGTTCGTTAGATCCCCTTCAAATTCCCGATAGAACGAGGGTCGTCAGATCTGAATGTAGACAAGAAGATCACACTGAAGAGGAGGACATATCTCAGAAATTAGATCCAAGGGAAGGACCCGACCATCCTTGGATCAAGGAGAACCTACACGCTCTTTAAAGTACAAGGAGAAGTGGGCGTACAAAATTCCGAAAGAAGAGGACAGTCCATGTCGGAGTTTCGGGGATCGAGAGATGGAGATGTCAAGTAATATCATCCACAAGAATCCTGATTTCATGATGTGAAAAATCGTGACTTAATCGTAGCCGTTGAATCAAGATCAGATCTGGAATGTTAATTCAAGTCCATGTTAGAGCTTCGAGGATTGAGAGTTGGAGATGTCAAGTAATATCTGTTGGGTATGTGTTATATTCTTTGCACGAGTAGTAGTGTCTGAGCGCCTGCGCCGGGTGTGAAAGGGGGTAAGAGGGGGGGTGCAGGGGGGCGGAGCCCCCCGCGCGGGGGTTTGGGGGCAGCGCCCCTGAATTTTTTTTTTTGGGCCGACATATTTTCGTCGGTTTCGAGCCGACATATTATCGTCGGGCCGACATATTTCCGAGACGACATATTTCCGGGACCACATGATATTAGGTGGTTTTCGGCACATGGTTTTTGCCGATGGTTTTCTATTTCCGATTAAGGAATTAGGGTTTTGGACTAATCCAGGTCATTGGGTTAGGGTTTTGGATGTCGCTGGCTCCTANTGGACTAATCCAGGTCATTGGGTTAGGGTTTTGGATGCCGCTGGCTCCTATATGTATATTGTATTGTAAACAATGTAATACAAGTGTATCAATATAATATATGCTGGTTTTCCCGGTTTGGGTTTCCAGGTGAAAAATCTCTGTGTAATGTTAGTATTTGCCATTGTATCTTTTCTGTTCTTTTCTTAATATCAGTTTGCAGTAGATATTGTACAAGGTTAGAATTTACAATATCATCCATAGGAATCCCGATTTCGCGATATGAAAAATCATGAATTAATCGGAGTTGTTGAATCAAGATGTGATCTGGACCATTGATATGAATCCATTATGGAGTTTCGTGGATTGGGACTTTGAAGTGACAAAAACACTGAACGTCAAGAGTGTCGAAATCGTGATGTGTGAAATCCTGACTGAATCTGAACCGTCAGATCAAGATATGATCTGGACCGTTGATCCGACTTCTTTATTGAGTTTCGTGGATTGGGACTTTGAAGTGACAAAAACATTGAACAACAGGAATGTCGAAATCACGATATGAGAAATCGTGGAATGATCTGAATCGTCAGATCAAGTGTTGATCGGAGGGTTACTGTTCTCTCTCACAGTTAACTCCTCGGTTTCGAATCTGTTAATGAAACAAACTCATGATTGCCGATTAGTTGGCGTTTCAGTTGCTGAGACAGTTGTCTTCTTTTTTTTGCCTAAGGAGATGGGAAGTTGAACTGCCATGGGAGTGTATAAAAGAAAATGAAACAAAAAACGTGGGGTTGGTTGTTCTGTATGAAAAATGAATGAAACTGTAAGAAAGGGAAAATTATAGAATGTGCAGTGTGAGATGGAGAATATGCACAGTGTGAGATGAAACTCAAAGAAAAGTAAAATATGATGAAGAGAAGTTGAAGAAGAGCAGAATGACAGAACAAGTTGATGCAGAGCAGACCTGTTGAACAGACAGAGAAAGAGAAGAATAGCAGAACAGTTAGTAGAAGACCAGATTTACAGAACAAAGAAAGATTGGTAAGAATTGATTTATCTGCGTAGTTGACTGTTTATATATTCATTAATATTTTAGGGAGGTTGGGAGGTGCTCGGGAGGACTGTTGTCCTCAGAGGTTCAAGTGAGATCTTGAACATAGGAAGTTGTAGCTTCCATCTGGTTGCAGCGAGAGAAACCAGGGTGGCAGGATGGTGTAAGGGAGAACAATTGTTCTCTGTTATACAGGTTGGAACCTGTGTAACTGGAAGTTGGTGCTTCCATCCAGTTGATGCTGGAACATTAAGGGAGTTGGTGCTTCCTTCTAATGGCTACTAGAGAAACCAGAGAGTTGGTGCTCTCAAACAAGTTGTAGCTTGTAAAACAGAGGTAGCAGCCTCACATTGAGTCGGTGCTCAATTATAGATGATGTATAGAACTTAAAAGACTGCCTATCATTTCGAAGAAGAAGAGGTTTTCTCCCTTTATGGGTTTCCTCGTGAAAAATCTCTCTCTGTGTATACCTTATGTGTGACTGATGCTCTTTACTTTTACTGTCCATATGTTGTATATTGTTGATGATCACTTGAAGAAAGATTAATAATG
>JASDQU010108945.1:60387-78624 GCA_032191745.1 Picea mariana | reverse complement strand
TCATTCCCCCTTGGAAGCACGTGGGCCTTCCTCGAAAGTGCCTGTGAAGCGTCCCCCTTCGAAGCACGCTTCAGAAATTTGGAAGTTGCACACCAAAACACCTCATTCCCCCTTGGAAGCGCGTGGGCCTTCCTCGGAAGCGCTTGTGAAGCGTGCTTCGGAGGGGGACACTTCGAAAATGGCAGGAAGCGTGCTCAAGAGCCCCGAAGTGCGCTTCAGCCCAAGCTTCCTGGATGCACCCGCCCGGATCGAGCTTCGGGGCTTCGAAGCGAGGGGGGGAAGCTTCCGGTAAAACTGAGTGTTATACTAATTGATGTTGTTGTTATAGCTTTTATGCTAACTTATGTTGATGCTTCAAATTCCAGCTCAATTTTGTGAACGATGACGATGATGTTATTCCAGCTCCATGCTGTGAACTATGATGATGATGATATTTCGGCTCCATGTTGTGAACGATGATGATGATGCTATTCCAGCTCCATGCTATGAATGATGATGATGATGATGATGATACTCCAGCTCCATGTTGTTAATGATGATGTTATTGATGATGAGAAAAACTTCCATTGATTTATAGATATGCCTATCAGTGTTCCAGATGATGTTGATGTTGCTGCCCTCTCTCTCTCTTGATGATGTTGTAGAATACCCTTCTTGTTAAGGGGGAATGTTGAAATATTGTAACTGCGAAGTATATTCTAATTATAATTGAATTATTATTAAATGGATCAATCCCCTTTTGTGGATTCATCATGTCGGGACTTATGTATGACCAAATCCCCTATTATGTATTGGTCAAACCCTAGTTAATTGATGCTGATTGAGAAGTCAGCCCTTAGGGCCAATTAAAGTGGTTTTASCCACTAGTTGAAGAAGTCGGCCCAGCATGGTGAAGAGACACAACCCTAGCACTCCTCAGCTAGTATAAAGAGAGGATAGTTCCTCATTCTTACACTCATTCAAGTCACTCATCTAGTGCGCAAGTTTGAAGGAAGTTGCAGTTGTCAAAAGAAGAAGAGAGAGAGGCGCATTGCTCAGTGTTGGATATTCTCTAGTGATTGGTTTATTATCTTGGCATTGTATTGGCAATCTATATTAAGAAAGTTTTTGTTGAGTTTTCTCCCCCATGATGGTTTCCGAGGATAAATGTTGTGTGCCTTGTGATTGTGTTTCTTTCACTGATCCTGCTTATGCTATTATTGTCTAGTAAATTGAAAAGAACTTAATAGCAGCACTAAATTTAACACTATCCACTAATGAAATACCGAATCTCATGGCAAATTCAACACATTTTTGTTGTCACAATAAAGTATAGTTGTGCCAATTTGTTCTACTTGCAAATCAACAAGTATTCTCCACAACCATACTACTCACAAGTTGTCATTATCGATTCCCTATACCATGCTTTAGAAGATAAGAGTGCTATAGCATGTTACTTTTTATTGAACCAAGAAAGAACACCTATACCAAGGGTGAAAACATAACACAATGGATTGCTTATCATAAACCAAATCTACCCAATCTAAATCTGTGCAATTTTTCAATCAAAAATCCTACACTCTACCATAAAAGAAGCCATTCTCCAAAGCTCCCTATACATACCTCAAAACTCTCTTTGTTGTTGTCCAAAGTTCATCATTAGGAGTTGTTATAAACCTAAAAATATAGCTGACTACAAAACTCAAATTTGGCTCTGCTGTTGTAAAATTCTAAGTTACCGAATCTGTCCATCACCAATATTGGATCCATAGATCGAATTCGGATCCGACAAATCCCAAAATCCAATACGGCCCTAAAATGAATCCCAAAAGTGCCTAAACAGATCTGCAAATATGGAAGTATATCCCAAAAAACAAAAAAGCGTATTCAAAACTAGAGACGGATCCCAATAAAAGGAAACAGATCTCAACCTAATTGATCTTGGATCGAGTGAAAATGCCTTTTTTATTCTATGAAAATCCCACATTTTCTAGAAACCCTGAACTCCATTAGGTTGTATATAAGATGAACACTTCCCACCCCAGTGGGTTAGCTCAATTGATTTGAACCGACAAGTTTCAAGGAAAAGATCATTGAGAAGTCATCAATTCAAGTTCTATAGGGTCCCTCCATGTTAGGAGTAAGTGGTGTACTCTGGCAGCATTTACCTCGAGTGCCATACACAAAATGTGAGGAAGCACGTGGTGGGTTTCCCTGTGGACATTTTCCATGGAAAAAAAAAAGACAAACGCTTCCCCCCATAAGCAAATAGGCACAAGATCCATTAATCTATAGCTTGGTCATTGATGGTTGGAATCTTGGATACATTAATCTATTGCTTAGACTCTGGAGTTAAGAATCGAACGTAGGCAACAGCAACCGCTTCAAGAATTCAAATTTCATTACAGCCTACAAGTAAGACATTATATTTAAGTTTTACCTTTTCATTCATTAATTATCAACTCTTTTCTTTGTGTCTGTTTGTCTACTCTTCTCTGTTCTATTTTTCTTACTATTAGGTTAGTATTGTGTTAGACTATTAGGTTACTCTTTAGTTCATATTTAATTATAAAGTGAAAGCTACAACCTACACCTTATAGCCTCCCCTATGAAAGTTACAACCTAACTCAGCCTAAAGGGTGTTTTGAGTTACCTTCTACCACACTGCACTATCCTACAGATGTGTACAAAGAGATTTTCCATCATTGGCCATAAAAGAACAAAGCCTAAATTCATTTAGCCTTCTATTTATTTCTAATGCTCATCGTTTTGATCATACCATAGCCTACATTCATTATCTAGCAATGATTGTTTTTCCAAGGAAACCCAAGGGGTGCTTCCCCACATTTGTGGATGACATCCCTAGTAAACCTGTCTGTGTACTCTAATGCTCCTCACCTAACAAGATTTGAACTAGGCATCTGCTGGAACAGAACTAGACAAATTCCCAACGACAATCGGTTGAGCTAACCCCTTGGACTCAATCTAGCAATGATTTTACTATTTAGTATTTTATAGTTTTTAATATTTTTGAATTTGTTGTTTCCCCACTGTATCTAGATCATGGATTTTCAAAAATCTGACAAACCCGTATCCATATCTTGGTAACTTAGGTAAAATATATGAAAATGCCCACCAATTATCCATATACTAACTCACTAGCCTGTTTTGAGTCAGTTTTCACTAATAATATAAAATCCAACCACCATGAGTGTAGAAATGCCTTGTAATGTTCCATATAAAACCTTTCTAACAAACTTTTAGCAAACTTAAATTGTGACAGAAACAAACAATCATTAATGTGCCAAAAGTCAACACCTAAGCAATAATGTAGGAGGCCTAAATCCATCATATCAAACACTGAACACATAACAAATTTTACTTTATGAATTGTGCTGACCTCGTAGTTATCAAAACCATCAAATTGGACAATAAACAATCAATTCAAAGCAGTTCAAAAGAAAGCGGCTCAAACTAGACCAAAGGTCAATTCAATGCAAAAACAGTTCAATCAAATCTGATCTAGAATGGCCCTCAAAATCCCAGTCCCACTCTCGTGCCATCATGCCCAAGAACTTTAAAATTGAGCAAATAGAAAAGGAAAAAAAAGCCTTAGATGCTCTATACATAAGCATACTTTGAATTCTTCAAATGTATGCATGTATGTATGTATGTATGTAGTTTTAGTCAATTGATTCTTCAACCCAATTTTTTGACCAGTTCCAATCTGGTCCCAACCTAACCCTTCGTCAGTTCTAGTCCCAATTTTGATTCTAATAACATTGGTTGACCTCGCTACCTATAATGAGTATGTCCACAAATACCACCAAGATCATTGTATCATCACATGTGCTTTTGAGTCTTGACATAGATTTGGAGTAAGAGGACCCTATTTAATCCAAAACCTGTATGATGCCTGTATATCTTAATATACCAAACCCTTAGGGCCCAATTCAACCAATAAAGAGCCTTCAACAACCTGCACATGAGATGCTCTTTACAAGCTCCATGATTATGTCCTACATATAAACATCCCCCTTTAAATATCCATTGTGAAAAGCAGTCTTTACGTCTATTTGGTACAATTTCTAGCTAAAATAAGCACTTGTGGCTAGAATTAAATCAATTGTTACCAACTTTGTTGTAGGGGAAAATGTCTCCTCATAATCTGTTACGAACATAAAAATGATAATAATAATAAATATAATAAATTGTAATAATAATTAATATCATTTAATTAAATCAAGAGGCACATACCTCCTCACCTCGTGACCAATCAATGCTATATAGCAACCATCATCAGGGTAGTTTAATCATCAATTTTATCATATTCAATCATATATTAATATTCAGAAATATCTATTTCTCAGTAAAGAATAACTTTCATGTTACAGTGGTATCAGAGCTTTGTGTTCTGATCCTGCTTCCGCCAATAAAATTTTCCCTACCTGTGCATTCTCCCCCTTAAATTTACCCCACCTGTACTAGATTCCTAAACCCACACCCACACCCTGTTCCTAAACCCCCTACCCGTACCAGTTCCCCCATGTTCCTAAACCCCCACCCTATTCCCACACCCCACCCGTAACTACCCCTAATTCCCGTAAACCATTACTGTTCTCCGCACCCTCACACAACAACGACCCCACCTCCATCCCACCCGACACCACTTTCGTCCCCCCACCCGTCCCTATTCCTAACCCCCACCCACCCCGTGTTCCTATCCCGTAAACCCACTCCCGCAAACCCTCACCTTTCCGACCCACTTCCCCAACACTCCCGCACAATCGCCACCATCCGCCAGCCGACAGCCCCTGCACATACCCCGCAGACCACTCCCCGACACACACCTCGCGTCTTTCCCTTGTCCCGTCCTGTTCCTAACCCAACAGCTCCTATTCACCTCACCTTGTCCTATCCCCTCGTCCCGATCCCCCCCCGACACCTCTGTCTCCTCCCTAACATGCTTGTCCCCCTCCCTCACATTAATCGTACGACTCGTACGATTTCATAACATCGTGCCCCTCCTTCACCTTTTAAAATTATATATATATTAATTATAATATATATATGTTATTTAATTATTATATATATACTTATTATAATATATAATTTTAAAAAATATTATTATTAACAATTTTATATATATCTATATCTATATATATATATATATATATATTTATAATTAATAATAAAAAATAAATAAACAAATCACAAGGATGGTCAACAATGAAGAACTTAAGGCAGATGTGAACAAATGCAGAGATGGCATCAACAGTGTAAGGTACCGACTTAACAATGTGGAAAAAACGCAAAAAGACATGAATGAAAAAATCGATAAATTACTCGAGACTAAGAGCAAAATTGATCGGTTAATACAACAAGGTGAAAGATTATTGGCGCTCTCCGAAAATGATAAAAGTGAAACAAAAAGAAGACTTGATGAACACGGTGAAAAAATTCAACAATTAACAGAACGTGTCGAGGCCTTATTCGCAGAACCCTTAGCTTATCAAAGACCACCACTAAGTCTGGAAATACCAAAAATAAATTCAGAAAATCAAGGAAACCAAGAAATTCCACAGGAAAATTTTTCGAGAAATATGCACACAACCAGATTCCATGATAGATGACGGCAAGGATCATAGAGGAGTTGTTGTTTGGATAAACAAAATGGATGGAATTTTTTAATCAAACCCCCCACTAGGTGAACGAGAGAAGGTAATGATAGCTTCTAACAACTTAGAAGGAGAAGCTTATGATTGGTACCTTTGGTGGTCCAGGAAATGTGATGCTCGTTCCTTCCACTGGAAGAATTTTACAACAGCCCTACTTAAAAGATTTCATGACGAAGAGGATGATGACTTATATAACAAGTTTGTACATCTCAAACAGAAGGGAAATGTAAACGATTATACACACGAATGGGAGGTTCTCGCAACAAGGCAATGCGGATTCACGAATGAGCAACTCATCAAAATGTACATATGTTGCCAAAAAGATTACAATCGTAGTGAAATCAAACTATGGAATCCTAAAACAATTGAGGATGCAAGACACACAACAAGGCTAATAGAACAAAAAAACAAGTTCAATAAACCAACATTCACAAGTCCAGAAAGGTTAAATAAATATTCAGACGATAGAACAAAGAAATACACTACAGACAAACCTAACAAGTATTTACCACCTCATTTGAGGGAAGGTCAAGCCAGTCATCAAGACTCAAATAAAAAATGGGAAAGCAAATGCTGATATTGTGGTGACAAATGGTCACCTGGACACAAATGCAACAATAAAAAATTATATTCTTGTAAAGCAGAGAAAGAAGCAAGCACATCTGAGAGTGATTCAGATAACAAAAGTGAAGAAGAAGGTGAGGCCCCCAATACAGAAACCAATGAGGCCATGCCCAAGATATCCTTGGCAACAATAATAGGAATAGCACAACCGCAAATGTTAAAACTAAAAGGGCACATAAAAAAAGAAAATGTCACCATTCTAGTCGATACAGGGAGCACCCATAATTTCATAGATGTAAATGTTGCAAAGAAATTGAACCTATTCGTATATCCAACCGTGGATATAAGAGTAATGGTGGCAGATGGCAAAAAAATTGATGGCGTAGGAAAATGCCACAAGATCAAGCTTCAAGTGGTAGATTACGAATAGGAATCTGGATTCTACACCATACCTTTAGGAGGAGCAGACGCCGTCTTGGGAATTCAATGTCTACAAATGCTAGGAACCTATTCTGCAAATCACCAAAAACAGTTTATAAAATTCAAATGGGAAGGAAGACAATACAAATTATATGGATTCCATCCGCCTCCCACCCAAATTATATCCTCACAACAAATGGAGAAACTAATTCGAAAAGGAGCACCAGCTTACATGGCACACTGTCATCAGATGCAGTTATTAACAACAGAAATAGTCAAGTCGCAAAATCCAGAGATTCAAACATTAATCCAAAAACACGACAAGGTATTCCAAGACTTACCTATGAAGCTGCCAGCTAATAGAAACATAGAACATATAATCAATGTTAAGCCAGATTCAGCACCAGCTAATATTAGACCTTATCGATATCCTCACCACCATAAGACGGAAATAGAAAGGCTAAATCAAGACCTATTGAAATGTGGGGTTATTACGACAAGCAGGAGCCCATATGCAGCCCCAGTAGTACTGATTCGGAAAAAAGATGGATCTTTTAGACTATGTATAGACTATCGAGGGTTAAATAAAATAACGATAAAAAACAAATTTCCTATACCCTTCATAGATGAGTTGCTAGATGAACTCCATGGAGCTAAATACTTCTCAAAATTGGATTTAAGATCAGGGTACTACCAGATTCGAGTAAGATTAGAAGATGTAGAAAAAACTTCTTTCCAAACACACGAAGGTCATTATGAGTTTAAAGTCGTGTCATTCGGTCTAACCAATGCACCAGCTACCTTCCAAGCAACTATGAATCAACTTTTTCGCCCTTACTTAAGGAAGTTCGTATTGGTCTTCTTTGATGATATTCTTATTTACAATAAAACTTGGAAGAAGCATCTGAAGCAATTAGAACGGGTACTTTCTCTCTTAGAGAAAAATCAGGTCTATACAAAACTATCAAAATGTTCCTTTGGTAAAGAAGTAGAATACCTTCGTCGTGTCATATCTCAAGAAGGAGTCAGGGTGGACCCTGAAAAAATTAAGGCAATCACGGAATGGCCAAAACCAAAGAACATATCAAAACTAAGGGGATTCCTTGGATTAACAGGCTATTATCGAAGATTTATCAAGAACTACGCTCATTTAACAACACCCTTATCAAACTTATTAAAGAAAAATTCCTTCAAATGGGATAACAATGCACAAGAATGTTTTGAAACATTAAAAAGGGTTATGTCGTCTACACCTATATTAGCAACACCAGATTTTGCAAAACCCTTTGTAGTAGAATGTGATGCATCAGGAATTGGAATAGGAGCAGTATTAATGCAAGATGGCCACCCAATAGCATTTGAAAGTCGAAAGCTCAACAAAAAGGAAGAGTTAAAATCTACCTATAATAAGGAAAAGTTATCTATTATGCATGCATTAGCTAAATGGCGACAATATCTCTTAGGAAGCAAATTTTCGATATGTATTGATCACAATAGTCTCCAATACTTACTAAGACAAAAAACATTGTCCACAGAACAACAAGTGGATGGAGAAACTTTCCACCTTTGATATGGAAACAATACACAAAAAAGGGAAAAACAACGTAGTTGTTGATGCACTATCACGAAAAGATGAGAAAGTTAACGCATATGCAACAACAATAGTCATTCCAGATTGGTTGGATGAGATTCCAGTTGAGTATGCCAAAGATCCTGAATCTAATTCCATAATCAACAATTTAGACCAAAACCCCAAATTTGAATGGAAAAATGACATTTTATGGTACAAGAACAAAATCTACCTAATTCCATCCTCAAAATTTAAAACGAAAGTTTTAAGGGAGTCACACAGCTCCCTAGCATCAGGACATGTGGGCTTTTTCAAAACCTACTATAATGCACGACAATCATTCTATTGGAAAGGAATGAATAAGGAGATTCAAAGATTTGTTGCCGAATGTGAAATTTGTCAAAGAAATAAAAATGAAAATGTTATGACTCCAAGATTACTTCATCCCCTACATATTCTTGAACAAAAATGGGAAGAAATTTCAATGGATTTCATTGAAGGGCTACCCATGTCTGAGGGAAAGGATAAAATTTTTGTAGTGGTTGATAGATTAACCAAATATGCACATTTCATGGTAGTAAGAAAAAACAACTCAACAAAACAAATTGCAAATGTTTTTTGCAAAAACATTTATAAGTTACATGGGTTTCCGAAGGTAATTGTCAGCAATAGGGATGCAAAATTTAAAGGAAATTTCTGGAAAGAATTTTGCAAAAATAGAGGTATATCTCTTAATGTGAGCTCCGCATATCACCCACAAACAGATGGACAAATAGAAATCATAAATAAATGCTTAGAAACATATATACGGTGCTTTGTGACAGATAAGCAAAATAAATGGTCTCAATGATTACACTTAGCCGAATGGTGGTATAACTCTACATATCACACTTCCTCTAAAATGACTCCCTTCCAAGCCTTATATGGTTATGAACCACCTAAATGGAAGGAGTTTGCACTAATTAATACTAAGGTCCAAGCAGTAAAAAATAAGCTAGAGGAAGAACAAAAAATCATACAAATATTAAAAGAGAACCTAGCAACAGCTCGTAATCGAATGAAACAATTAGCAGACCAACATAGGTCAGAAAAAGAATTTGAAGAAGGCGATTGGGTGTTTGTACGACTTCAACCCTACAAACAATTATCCCTTAAGCAACAAGGGAAGAACAAATTGGCCCCAAAATTCTATGGACCCTTTCAAATTAACAAAAAAAATTAGCCAAGTAGCTTATAGATTGGAGTTACCAGACAATTGTCGAATCCACAATGTCTTCCACGTTTCATGTCTCAAAAAAATGCTTGGGCAAGCTCAACCAGTGCAAACAGAAATCCCTGAATTCAATGACAAAGGAAAATTTATTTTAGAACCAAAAGGTATTCTTGCCACAAAGGAAAAGGTGTTACGTTCCAAGACCATAAGGGAATATCTTATCAAATGGAAAAACCTTCCAGAAGAGGACTCATCATGGGAGTCCGAACGATTCCTCCTACAGTATCCATCGCTACCCTTGCTTTGAGGACAAAGCAAAATCTTAAGAGGGTGGCAATGTTACGAACATAAAAATGATAATAATAATAAATATAATAAATTCTAATAATAATTAATATCATTTAATTAAATCAAGAGGCACGTACCTCCTCATCTCATGACCAGTCAATGCTATATAGCAACCGTCACGAGGGTAGTGTAATCATCAATTTTTCATATTCAATCATATATTAATATTCAGAAATATCTATTTTTCAGTAAAGAATAACTTTCATGTTACATAATCCACCCGTCATTCTAGGCAAAACCCATTACAGTCAGCCTCACCTTATGCTTATCCAGTGAACCACCAACTTTGTGTTCAGTCTAGCAAACCCACTTGCAACCATTTGACTTCTTTCCTAGAGACAACTCTTCCAACACCCCAGTGGTGTTCTTCATAAATGCATCAAATGCAACACTCATGGCTGTCTTCAACTCATCCTTGCCTGTTGCTTTATCATCACTCTGACGTTCATAAGAATTTAGAACAGAAAACACTAAAGAAAAATTTACATGCTCAAATTTACACACAGTATCACTTGGGATTACGCTTTTCTATTCTAACCTCCAAATCAACAACATCTCCTACATATCATTGCTGCTCCACAACATTTTGGAATATAGGGGTTTGTCATCCTTGAAAGCATTTGGGAAGCCTCGAAATCCATAGCTAAGTGGCTTTCCTTGGATTTTTCAAGTAGCCTTAAGAGGATGGGATCTCCCTTTTCGTCTCATTCAGACTTGAAAAATAAGGGGCAATGGATTGCATATCTTCCAAGATTTCAGTCACGACGACTCAGCAAGAAGGGTATATTTCTATGGCATGATGTTTGGGATGTTGAAGATGAGTCTTGGATAGAATGGTGAACCCTTGCTCATTCCAAAGGCTTGCTGTCATTTGACATAGAGACTATTCATGAGCTACAAGGTCTCACTAAAAAGGATAATCTGCACTGCACAAAATAAATAATGCTTGCACTGTGCAGGGACCCATTTGGAGAGACTGGCGATAGGTTTATGAGAAGCCTGTTTTTGAATATAACAGCAAAAGTTGTACCTAGAGAACAAAAGCCAACTAGCCCTAGTCCTGGATGCAAGGTGGCCTTCTCCATATAGTGAATTATGATGGATTACCCAAATGATCTATGCTTGGTCCTACAGGGTCTATTATAGACTCAGAAGAGTATTGCTCCTGGGCAGTGTTACCAAGGGCTTCTCCTCTTCTCTGCTCCAAGAAAGTATTCACAGGCAGGCAGCACTGATTGGAGACTATAACTCACTTGGTTTGAGTCACTACATTGGCCAATGGCATTGCATACAAGCTTCATCTCTTTGTTCTCTTCAGAAATTGTGCTGTAAGTATGTCATTGAAGGAGTTGTAAGCGTGCGTCCCTGATTATACTTGATTATCAAAAGTTGGCATTTGATAAGATAAGTGCCCAAGTCAAAGCCAAGGTTTTTTTTGCTTATAATAATAATAATAATAATCTATTTTTAAGGTCACGGCCAAGCCAGCACACCAAATTGGTGTATGAGACCCCCTTGTTTGTGGAACAAAGGACCCCCCTCCGCCCAACGATTTGACTGGTAAAGTCTACGAAGGTATACATACCCTACCCCCCTCTGGATTTGAACCTGTGACCTCTTAAGAAGAAACACATGTTCTTAACCATTAGGCCCACTCAGGCTGTATACAAGAGGGCAAAAAAATATCTGTCAGTGCAAATTCAGAACTTCTTGTAGCATTGTCTGCATTAAGAAAATATCAATGGACTGTGTCACCAGTAACTTGTGTTTCCAGTAATTGAGGAAATTGGCATTCAAATACATATACTCACGCCATCTACACCATTCAGTCAAAGTATAAAACCTGGGCATGCACAAGATGATCTTGTTCGGTAAACCTAATACATGTCAGATTGGGTAATTGCAATTTGCAATAATCCACATTGTGTGAACAATTAACGGTTTTATCGTTCCCCAAAAATCAGCAGCAGCTAGATTATAACAGCAAAACATGTTTTGGAAGTTTAACTTGGATGCTGAAACCAAACACATGACCAATTAACATTATTAGTAGCCTGATAAATCATAAGACGGATTAGAAAAGTAATAGCTTGCTTTTCAAATATAGTATGGAAAAAAAGACATGCCAAAATGCATATCTCAGTTCCACAATAGTTAATTATTTAATCATCAAATACAAGGAACTACTTAAGAGTTTATCCATGAAATTCACAAGACAGCATAGAAAAAAGTTTAAAGGCTAACGTCAGAGCATACCACGGCTCCTAACAAAGCTGCGTAGACAGTGTCAGTCATCAATCTCTGTGGTGCTGCTTGAAATGTCTTTTGTAATGCAAATAAGAGAAAAGAATTATTAACTGTAGATGCATGATTGCTTTCTTCTGGCTGCCCACTTCCAGAATAGAGACTAGGCATAGAAGTAGATGCAGTGACACTTGAAAATTTTAATTGGCCTCCTGCAACAAGTGCACCCACAAGACTAATAATGCCAACCATTATACCATCACCATTGTCAACATTATAGAAGTTGTTCCTAGCACTCTCTGCACTAATTGAAAAGCTTATCCCGCCTATAGTTCTTCCTGTAAATGTTTCTCTGGCCGAGTGCATTTTTTGACTGTCGTTGATTAACAGTATTTTACTGGAACCTTGATCATTCTCGCTAGATTGGAGTCCAATATGTTTAGACTCGTCAGCTTCTATTTTATCAGCAATAATACTGTCAACTCGACATTGTGAACCAGAACGGCTCAAATGCCCATCTTGTTTCCCTTCTGTACAAGTAATTCTAATCATTTGATCATTTTCATTTCTCTCTTGATTTGCTGTATCACTGCTACTTGAACTTTCATAAACTGTACCATCACCAGCTTCTGCTTCTTTCTTCAACAAGAAAAGAAGCATTTCTATGCCACCACAAGAAATGAAGGTCTCAGCAAACATGGTTGCTCGTGATGTATTTGGTTGTACCACAAGCCTGTAGATGAGATGCAGTACACGAGCAACCTATAATATACAATGTAAATACACTTTACGTTAGCCAAATATCATAATGTGCAAAAGTTAGGAAGGTCTCTAAAACAACATAATATTTTACACAAGTACTTGAAAGCCTAGGTTAGGTATGGAGATCATTAAATAAATACGGAAGTAAAACCAAGGATTATAATCAAAGGCTTTACAATTTAAAAGGACTTTACATAAAAGAAACAAAATTGTGTTTACTAGCACTCAGGTACTACCACTCAAAAAGACATGAACAAAGAGGTATGACAGAAACAGAGGTAGCATGCCTGCTTGTGACTGTATTGCTACAATTCAATTCATATGGATTGTCCTATAAAACAAAACCATTTTTCAGGTTGCCTCTCAGCACTCTCTTGCTTAGCACTCAAGAACACTCCCAGACAGAAAAAGCAAGCACCAAGGATAACATGGACAAACTCTAAGGTCATCGTTAACAGGGAATGACAATCAGCTCTGATATTCCCATTATCAGGCTTTCATGTTGTACATACAGGAAAATAACTTGAAATTCAGTGTCAAACATGATACAATAAAATAGCTCTTACATAGACACAGTAATCTTAGTCAGTTAATCCTAAGTTACTATGATATGGATACTGATAGAAAAATGGAGACAGGAACAGACACTTGACTTTCAGTGTCAAACATTATACAATAAAATAGCTCTTACAGAATCACAGACACATGGTAATCCCAATCAGTTCATCCTATGTTTCTATGATGTGGATATTGATACAAAAATGGATACAATACTGCTGAAAACTGCATGTAAAAATATCACTGTTGCAACATCACAGACTTTCTAGATAGAAAGAACCAATGGCAGTTTGATAGTTTTCCTCAAACATGAGGCTACTGATTGACAGGCATGTGCTTAACAAAAAATTCTCACAAACGGTAGCTCTAGCATAAAGGTGGGCATATGGCACAGATCAAATATTTTTATATATACTCTGTTGTGAGTTTTGATTTATTTATTGTTTGTGTTTTTGTTCTTATTTTCTTTTCTTTACATTTTTGGGGAGGGGGGAATATGACATCGGTATCCATCCTAGTATCTGCAACATACCTTGTATGTACCACATATAAATCCACACTATGTCCCCTATGTATACAAATCTCTGAAGAATAGAAGATATATCCGAGAAGGATCCAAATCCAATATATATCCATGTGGATCCAAGGAGGAAGGGGGATGTTCTGGAAACATAGAACTAGCATAGATCCATGTTAACCCTGGATCTATTAAGCACTGAGAGGGAACAAAAAACTCCAGGTCCAAACCTTTCAGCACTTAAGAAATCTGTGATTAAGATGGATCTATGCTAGTGTGTGTGTGTATGCATAACCTCAGCTTTTATGTCCCTAGTATTATGAAATTTATTCACTGGTGCAAACCTCATGTTTTATGTCCCTAATATTCTGAGATTTATCAATGTAAACCTTCATATGTGTAGCAAATGGACAACATAACAGTAGATCATGCCATCTTTTCCAACTCTGAAGGGTGGGCTAAAATGCTCATCGAGATCAAATAGTTCTCAACAAAATTAAGTCTCTTAATGACCCAATGGTAGGTTCCATTACAAAAATTTGTGCCACTTTCGATTGAATAAGACCCAAAGTTCCATAGCCTAGCTATATGACCCGCTTGTTGACACCCACAACCGAGGTTGAACTTCAATGATAGAAGAGACATCAGTAATAGAAAGAGTTGACGTAGAGTACCAATATCACACAGTAATAAACGGTCACTTTTTGGCCTCAAATGGTTTCCAAAAGATATCCTTCAATAAACATCGGGAAAATTATGCAGACATGACATTTGATTTTGATTCTAGCCATATCACACTAGTAGCAGTCCACTAGAGCATAGCTCCCTTGCAATGCAAGCTCTTTGATACATGCATTCTTACTACTAACATAAGAGACTAAGAGACTAGACTATTAATAGTCAGTTTCTACTAGAGACAACACGGACTAAATATATCATAAATTAATTAGGTCTGGCAACCAGGCGCCTTTGGATAATTCCACATACAAAAAGGGCAATGACCTAGCCCAACAGGGAATAAAATTTGCTCTGATATTGATATTTGACATCGTAAATAAGAAGATTAAAAGGATTTCTAGGCCAAAAGCCTTCTCTCACAAAGTACACTCTATTGCACTAACTCAACAACAAAAGATGTCAATACACAACATTTTTCATAAGCTTAAGGCCTAATATAGACATGCTAGGTAAACAAATACAAGGAATGACACCAGGACTAAAATTAGCTTGCCCACCATACATCAGATCTTCTGCATGCAATGTGGCCATCACCCACTGTGCTCAACGACTGTCACCTCTGCTTGTTGTCACAATGGACAGTAGCAAGGTTGACATTGAGGTGTGACTTTGTGTTTACTATGTTTGCGGATGTGGATGCCTCTAATTGAGGCATGCATATAGAATCATATATCCATCAAATCGTTTCTACAAGTAGTTGGGAGAGTAATTTCCAAGCCAAGACCAATATCCGCTTTAGCAAACCATTCCATCATAAACTCAGTTGCTTCCCTTGAATTATACTTCGCAAGTGGGTAACAAGAAGAATCAAAATGCATAGACTCGATACTACAATTAATAGCCTCCTCATATGACTAGATATTTTTATCCTCATTGAGGCACACCACCTAGGTAGCCCTCAATCACAAACTGTTCAACTTCTGCCTCAAGCCATTCAGGAATTGTTTAGTTGCCTCTTATGCAAAGTGCAATAAGCAAGAACGGTCTTGTTTAGAAAGGCCCTCATTGTCACCTTCAGTGAAAAGGTAGTTAAAGAGATGTGCCAAATCCTTAGCCTTTCTACTGCTATAGATATGTGGAGAGTCATCACTTAAATGAACTCACCCGGTCTAGTTTGACAATTCACCTAATCTATCACCATGTGTAAGGTTCTCTTCACAATTGATGCTTCCACTATTTCACTCTGCAACTCCAATCCCATCTACTTAGTACACTTGTGATCATGCAACTACATGTAGATTCCCACATAATAAATAAAACTCTGCAGACTACCATCTCTGCCCATTTCTCTTCGACCATAGAGTCAAGGCTACAAATATACATGCAGTCCTAATATGGGCAGATATGCACGAAGGTCGGCCAATACAATTTATATAGTAATCTGCAGTATGCAAATTACAACCAACAACTCTCTGCTACGTAGGCCCTGATATGGTAAATCCAAAAAACATTGTGAGAAATCCAGCTTTAGCAGCTTTCAAGCTTCAAATTATGGAGTCTATGTTAGGAGCGAGCATTGTTAATTAGTTCTAACTTCTAACTACTGCCTATGCATGAGATATTGACACAGCCTATGTATGAAATATTGACGTATATTTTTATCTGGTAAGTAATGGAAACATTTATTGACCCATATTGTAGACTTTTCATGTATTTTTTAAGTAATAAATATTAAATATGGATTTGTTTTTTTTAAATGTCAATAAGCTCAAAGAGTATCGATCATCAAAGGAACTGTTTGAGCAGAATTTTGAATTAGCAAGATATCAATACCCTATGATGTGAGGGAAAAGTTGATAGCTCGGAATGTATATCATCTTGTCAGAAAAACATAGTTGTTAGCATATATAAATAAAGTTTGAGGTGGAAATAATTATTGACTTTGAAGTTGAAAGAATGAGTTTGAAGTTTATTTACAACTGAGGGCACAAGTATATGTGATAAAGTAACAGTGTCTCAACTTCCACACAGTTAGACGCTCTGATTAGAGCCAAGGGTGAAAGATTCTGACCAGCAGACCACAGGTTCTTGGATGATGTGGTCAAAAAAGGCATGGTGCAAAAAGACATTTAAAAAAACAAGAATAGCATAAGAATCAAATGCCTCTCTTTAAGGTAGTATGTGCCCTGCCTGTATTAGCTAATAATAGTGAACACAATTCACGTTAGTTCCATGGCGTAAATGCCAATAGAGACAATAAAGACATAATTCCAGAAAAAGAACAAGGGCAAGAAAATGTAGAAAGACCACTCACTTGATTAGGTTGTGGACAATCAAGCACAAAATGAATTAAACACCGAACATCATTACTTGCTGCTGGACCTGTAGAAGATCCAACTAAGAGTTCTATAATCACCATAAGTTCATCTACCAATGCATTCAATTCCCCTGCAGAACGACATAATTTTTGAATAGCAAACTTATCTACAGAATCATCTTCATGAATGAGCCAATAGCATCGACGACAGCCATCAAGAAGCAACCGAACAGCATTAGCAGTCCTCATTACTGTTGCTTCTGTAAAAACCATGTCTGCAAGTGAAGACAGAAGCTTTTTCTGTAGTCCATAACTACAGCCACTCCACATCTTCAAATCTAAAAGCAAATTGCTAAACAAATGTACTTTTAATCCAATATTGCAATGGGGAGACTGACAAAGTGATACAATAGCAGCAACAAGTTCTTCATCTCTTGCTTCTGCCTTTTCTTTTCCAGGCTCACCACAAGATAAAATCTGTAGCAGATAATGGAGTAATTGAGCAAGGACTTCAGGTGCACGTGCTTGGCACAGTTCTTCCACAGCCCCTGGATGCTGTACAGCCACAGACATCATGCGGAAAATTGGAGCTGCAAGTAAAGTTGTCACTGAAGATATATAAGGTTCTCCACTGACAGGTTCATATGTATCTTTATCTACTGCACTAACAGACAATGGCAGCAATGACATTGGACCACCCTCGGCCATGGCCCACAGTGCTTCTGTTGGACGAGTGCGTGCTGCAACATGAACATGACCAAGGACCTCTGCAGGTCTCCTGTGTATGCCTGCAAAATCCCACTTATCAGCCTTTGACCACATACAAAAAAATTAAGCTTACATGCAACACAGTCAATAAAGCAAGCATGCAGTTCAATTTTGGAGAAAGGGAACACGAAATAAGCTACAACTAGGGTCCAAAATCCATGAACAATACAGGAAATAAATATACACTCACACAGGTACATCAGCGGTGCTCAGCAAATATAGCATAAACTGTCCACACAATGATGGCATTAAACCAAAAAGAAAATAGGTTGATATATAGGTAGCCAAAAGCTACATAGCAGAAACCTTTTAGCAGCACCCTATTCAATACTAAAGTTATTGAGTACAAAATATAAACAAGTCGGCATAATGATAACAAACTAAAATTGACTCTTTTCATCTTACACCCAACCATACAATAAAAAATTTAGGTGTCCCACATAACTCAATACAAATCTTCAGGATAGGGCAGTTGTGTAATGATCTTGAAAAACAACCTAGATTATCATCCATGGTTGGTAAAAATGGAATCAGTTGAACATCTGGTAGAGAATTAAAATCCGTATCCTTCTCAACAAGTGCTTGGTCTTTACTCAATACAACCTAGATTATCAGTGTCCC
>JASDQU010108945.1:32006-59572 GCA_032191745.1 Picea mariana | reverse complement strand
GCAACACTACCAAATGTCAGAATCTGACCCTGCCACTTGTCACCTATGGAGGCTGACCACCCCGGCTATAAATAGAAACTGCTAAAAATAGAGTCCAGCTCCTAAAAAAAGGAAACTGTCAAATACATCCAGGATGACTAGGAGAACACCGCCATGTGTCAAATGTCTAAAAATAGACACTGCTAAAAATAGAATGTCACCTCATGTCAATATCATACTCATCGAATTTGATTTTCTGTGAGGATTCCAAATATGTGATCAGAATCGACATGTGAGCCCTGGTGCTCCACCTCCTAAAAATAGAAATACCATGCATGTCACCCGGAAAAGGTCCAAAAGACTCAAAATCTCTCAAGGATCAATATTGCACACTCAAAATCTCAATTTGAGGCCTGGAGCTCAACTTGCTAAAAATAGAAAGTACTTGCATGTCACCCAGAAAAATGCCATCGGGCTCAGAATCATGCAAGGACCAACCATGTATGCTCAAAACTGTTCAAAACTGTCAATTAAGTCTCTCAATCATTGTCTTCTAAAAAGTAGGGGTACCTGTTGTATGTAGACATCTCTCTTAAATGCATGGAAAACCAAGTTAGCTCTAACTCTGAAGCAAAAACAACCATGTACCGACCATGTACCTATCTTTGATGGGAACCAACGATTTTCAAGGGTGGAAATCTAGGGGTTAACTAGACCTCGTGTCTCTCCTCAGCCTCCTCCTCGAGGAATCGAATCGTTATCATCGAGACCGGTTCGGAGGTGCCAAACCGTACATCAATCCATGTATCCGCAAAGAGCTAGAGGGTTAGTTCCAAACAGATCCAAAGCAAGGCGCCTCCAACTTGTCACACCACCTCCCAAATTCGGATGAGTTGCCAGAGATCTATCCAAAGTTACTTTATTTTAGCCTTGGATGCTAGGAGTATACCCCTCTCCTACATCCCCCCAGGATCATACAGCCAGATAGTTCATGAGAACCCTGACAGCAAGCTAGAGCCTAGTTCACCCCCCCAACCCTCGGCTATTAGACTTGGGAGACCTTCACAGCATCGTCATCAGACCTCTCTCTCTCTCTCTCTGGACAAACTTTTGTGTCAAACCTACTCACTTATATTTTGGATTATTTTGGATCACAATACTTTTGTCATGGATTTATACATTTTGAGGCTACAACACTTTAGATTTATTTCTTTATGTTATTCTCAACATTATCTAGGAGTTGCATTCGCACTCCCACATTGTACTCATATTTGTTGTAATCTTTAGTCCCATTGACCTACTTTTGTGGTCATCCGTTGGACATTAATAAAATTATCTTACCTTATCTTAGTCCTTGTAAATGGCTCGCACCCCTATCTCCATGTTCAAACTTCAAATAAACATGGATTGGGCTTGAGTGACATTAAATCAACCTTTTACTAACTAGGCATGACTATATAATATATATCTAGTGCCATGGTATGTTTTGTAAATTGGACCTACAACTTCAACCCACTATATGAGTTTGTTGAAGCAATTTGCATATATATGGATTTATGAACCACCAATAATTTCATAAAACATGAGATTTAATATTATTTCAGTTCCTTATTCCAACTCCAATTCTATTATTGCTCCCAAGGGTGGTTTGTACTTGGGTGCCTCTACATTTTTTAGACAATAACCACTACTTATTTCTCATGTGAACAAACTAGGTTATTTTAGCTAACATCAAACTTTCAAAGTGTTTGATATTTTGAGTTTGATGTTGTTTATGATCATAAATTGCTATATCAATCAACATTAATAATGTTAGCTAGCTATAAGCATTTAAGACATAAATTAGAGTTGTTCAATATCTTAGTACTAATGTAGAAAGATCCATGTTTAATCACTTAAGCACAATGGCAACTTATATTTTGAGTGTTAACAGATCTAAATAGCTAAAAGGGGAGAGCCCTCTCAATTCATATAACCTTGAAAATTTTAAAAATTGGCGTGAATGATAGATTCTATTAATTCTTTTTGGCACTTTTTTGGAATGAGAAGCAACGATGATTCAATTGATGTTTGGCACTTTTTCTTAGGATTTCAAATCCCACGTGCTTGAAAGCTTGCAAAAGCTCCCTACCTAATAAGGAGTTTATGTAAGCTCCTAGACAGGCAAGGAGCTTCTACAAGCTCCTAGAAAAAAGGAAACAACCAAATAAGGCTCCCAAAGAAGCTCCCAACAAAAAAGGAGCATTTTCGATAAGCTCCAAAGCTCTCGAAAGCGAGGATATTAAGGGTGCAACCCCCCCAACTCCGGGGAGTGGTACCCGTGATACCATGGAATTTAGTGCCTAGCAAAAAGCAAAAAGTTATAAACTAGCAATCTAGCAAAAGGATAAGATAGTGTAAGTAGAATGATACAATAAGAATGCTAGAGACTAGATATCTCAATACTAATCAATAAAGAGAAAGGATTCCAAACCCCTCTAGCACGGGTGGTTGGGGACAGAAGTGAGGACTAAGGTGGGGTCTCACAATCGAAGTCATCAGTCACTATGAAAGGATCGATGCTAAAGCGGATAATATCCCTCAAGGACTAACTAGGGTTATGAGGACTTCCTTGTACAATCCTAGGGGAACATAACATCAAGGGATCACTACTCACCTACCATCCAAGGACATGGGGGAAAAACTGCTAAGGTAGGGTTAAGGCTATGGAGTGGAGGCTTTCGGTAAAGTTTCAAGAGTAAGCCTTAACAAAACAAAGGGTTGTAGTATAGTATATGGAAATGGAAATGGGGAAAGGAATATGGAGAAGAAAGAAATGGGAAGGAGGCAAGGAAATGAAATAATAGTGAAATGGAACTAGTGCCTATCAATCTATCAGGCCTACGAAGCCGTGAAATATTGCATAATGGAAAGAGCTATTTACTACATTCACAACTACTTCAAGGAAAGGTGTTATAATGGAGGAAAATGCTATTTGCCACATTCAACCTTAATAGTTGAAAGAACTAGTTTGATACTCATCATTTTTATTACATACTCAAGGACAAAGGGATTGATTTGTCACGCTCAACCAAGTGTTTGCTGAAAATTATTGTGGAAACTAGTATTCAAGAGTTGGAGGTGCCACTCATCAATGTTAATATGGAGGTGATGTTTTATTTGGCTGAATTATTAATCAAATCACGAACTTTTTTGTTAGATGAAGGGTAATAATGCAGAAATAGAACAGCAAGGATGTAAAGAGGGAAAGATTCCTCACATTGATTTACTCCTAAATGAATGGTGTTTTCATAAATAGGCCTTCACATTAGCATGACAGCAAGAGGTTTCTACGACAAATTCACAATGATGGAAGAGCATAAATAAACCTTACAACAAAGTAGATTCAATGCCTCACTTCTTCATTAAGTCCTCAAGAATCATTAACAACAAAGCCCATCAAACCTCAATTCCAAGCTCCTATTCTCTATCTCCTACCTTCTCAGTCACTACCATATCACTTCACTCCCATTCGCCGATGAATGGAGAGAAAGCCCCTTTCTAAAGACAGAGCTTCATCTCTCTTACAATAAAATACAGTATTTGCTAACACATGTGAATCTCAAGGTGCGTCACTCCAACCAATGCATAGATAAGTGTGCAAGAGTGCAATTAAAGTGGAGTGCTTTAACTCTTTTTCTCTTGGGCTCTTTATCCAATGTTTAACCACCTCATCCTTGACAAATTTGACCATGTCAACTCCTCAATAAAATAATAAAATACTTGCAAGTGGTTACAATTCCTCAAAACTAATAAAGTGGGCAAAAGAAGAAGTCACCAACCACATCACATACCTAGTCAACCCAACATGTGTGCCAATGAAGGGGTGCACTCCATTAAAGTGTTTTACCATGTAAACATAAGTTGTACTCCCTAGTAAAACCCCCACATCATACCAAGGTAACAATGAAACATTAAGCTCATCCTAGGCATGAACCTAGCCTAGGGCACACCACCACCAAAGAACTACTACATCATTAAGCCTTAGAAAGGCTAGATCACCATGTAGTACCCCCCGCATATGAAATAATATAAATCAACAAGGGAACTAACATCATCAAATGAAGATCCCCCCTAGGCAATGTCGAGCAATATTACAATCTTATATCACCTAGGACGTTTCGCCACCAAGGAAAAGTGTATCACCACACCATATCCAACACCATAGGAAAGAAACATAAGAAGTGTTAACTCCTAGTGATACATCTAGTATGTCCCCACCATACACTCAACAAAAGATGACCATGTAGAACACCACTTCTTCCTAGTGATAAACCACCATGACAATCCACCGTAGAGAAGTGAATATCCTCCACCAAAACATCAAAACATCTCCAACAAATAATCCAATGTCAAGAAGAGAAAAGGCTCCATGAAGGTGTGAAACCCCAAATCCATCCAAAAGCTCCATGGGTACAAACTACAAGCCCCATCTAATGTGATGAAAATCACAATGTAAAACCTAATACAATATGAGGTGTAACAGGGCTCAATTCTAGGACCATCTAGAATCAACATGAGTATGTGTTTGATGAAGTATGATCTATGGTCTGGAACAACCACCCCTCACACGCCTTGAAGATGTCAATCGACCACCCCAAGGGAAGTCAATAAGACGCTAGAGGCAACACCAATCTAGGATCTAAAGTAGTATCCTATGCCTTTGCTTGACACTTGTCGCCTCAATCAGATAAGACATCCTAGAAGTATGAAGTTATCCTCCTGTGAATCTCAACCTATGATAGGACGAGAAAAGACTGAGATCTGTGTCTATGCACTTCTCTCATTATGAGAGCAAGGCATCTCTAGTCGAGATAGTAAAAGAAAGTGGAGAAAGCCCCTAGAAAGTGGAGAGAGACCTCAGTGCTAATTAGAGAGAATAATTGTCTTAAAAGTGAATACTTTACACATCTATTAAATGTTAACTTTGTAAATATTAAGTACTTTATGCAACCAAAGATACTACTGTGGGGTGGAGGGTCATTAATCTGCTAAGGGTCTCTTATAAGATCTTGGTTAAGGCACTTGCACTCCAAATTCACAAAGTGACTGCTAGAATTGTCAACAAAAAACAAATGAGATTTGCGCATGTTAGATTTATTTTAGACATTGTGATTTCTAAATAGGAGGCCATAAAGTGGGTTGTGGAGACAAGCCAAGACTTGATGATCCTTACAATTGACTTTGACAAGGCTTATGATAGAGTTGGTTGGTCATTCATCATGACTATGTTGCAATGCCTTGGTTTTGGCTCTAGATGTGTAGCCCAGAATCATAATTTCCATGGCTACTAGCGTGAGGTATGAGGATAGGCTTGAGGGAGCCTCAAACTATCTTCAGTGGAAGGTCAGAATCACAGTCGTGCTCAAGGAGGACAAGTTGTGGTCTTATGTCAGCACAGTAGTTCATGTACCAGTCCATAATCCCATTGCCTTGGACCTCCATGAGGTGAAAGAGGCCAGGGCACAGAGAATTATGTTGGATGGTGTCAAGGACCATCTTATTCCACATCTGGCTAGGAAGAAAACAACCAAGGAAATGTGGGATGCTTGTAGATTTTAACCTTGTACAATTATTTACTGCAAACAGATTTTCAGTAAAAGAACATAAAAGATACAATGGTAAATACACACATTACATAGAGATTTTTCCCTTGGAAACCCAAACCGGGAAAACCAACATATTCTATATTCATTCTCTATCATACATTGTTTACAATACAATATACATATAGGAGCCAGTGACATCCAAAACCCTAACCCAATGACTTGGATTAGTCAACAACCCTAATTCTTTAACCAGAAATAGAAAACCATCGACAAAAAACCATGTGCCGAAAAACTGCCCAACAATGGACACGAAAAACGAGGCAAAAAATGTGACACATTTCCAAAGGCAAAAAATTTCTCAAACCCCCCCGTGCATCCGACGCAACGTAGTAGACACTATGTCTAGTCGTGCAAAGAATATAACACATACCCATCATTCTCCCACTTGTTGTTTTCTTTGCATACATGGGGTTACAAGGTTACATAGTCAACAATCTAGGGCAACAATGCCCATAGATCCTCTACACCAAGAGAACTTCTCAGTGCTCACAGATTTTGTTAATGAATCTGCAACATTCTTCAAAGTGTCCACCTTCATCAGCAACACTTTCTTTTCTTCAACCATGTCTCTCACAAAGTGATATTGAACATCAATATTCTGTCTTTGAATGATAAGTTGAGTTCTTCGCCAAAAAAATTGCACTCTGACTGTCACAATCTATCCTTACAGCTTGTTGTACCAACCCAATACCTGAACACAATCTTTGTAACCATACTACTTCCTTGCTTGCATGAGTGGCTGCCATGTATTCAGCTTCTGTAGTTGAAAATGCCACTACATACTGTCTTTTGCTCATCCAACCGATTGCTCCTCCAAACAGGTTAAACACATACTCGCTTGTAGATCTCCTACGATCCAGATCTCCAGCCCAATCTGCATCCACAAAGCCATGTATGTCCAATCCTGGTCCTCCTTCGTAGCACAAACCATAGCTAGCAGTGCCACGCAAATACCTAAAACCCCTTTTTATTGTTGTCCAATGCTCCTTCCCTAGTTTTGACTTATACCTGCTCAAAACTCTCACTGAATGTGCAATGTTCGGTCTAGTACAGACCATTGCATACATCAAACTGCCAACCGCACTCACATAAGGAACACGAGACATGTCCTCCTCCTCTTCTTGTGTCTTGGGACACTAATCCGCAAATAACTTTACACCTATAGGAATAGAGACCCTGACCAAAATGAAATTTGCAGCACCGAGATCCTTCATGTCAAATTTAGAGGACAACTGAGTTTTCACATCCTAGATAATCTCCTTGTTGTTTCCCATCGGCAACATGTCATCCACATATAATCCCAAATAAATCAAATGATCACCAATTAATTTAAAATACACAGAGTGATCCTCTTTGCTTCTTGTGAAGCCAAGTCCCAGCACATAAATATCAAATTTTTGATACCACGTCCTTGGTGATTCTTTTAAACCATACAGGGACTTTTTCAGCTTGCATACCAGCTCCTTCTTTCCCTTCACAACAAAGCCTTCTGGCTGCTTCATATAGATTTCTTCTTCCAAATCCCCATGTAGGAATGTTGTCTTCACATCCATCTGTTCTACTTCAAAATCAAATGCAGCAGCAACAGATAACAGAAATCTAATAGAAGTTAACTTGACAACAGGAGAAAAAATCTCACCAAAATCAATTCCCTCAACCTGGGAATAACCCTTTGCTACTAACCGAGCTTTGTGTTTCTCCACTTTGCCTTCTGCATTCAACTTCTTTATAAATACCCATTTGCTTCCAATGGGATTTCTTCCAGTCGGCAACTCCAATAGATCCCAAGCCTCATTCTTATCCAACGTTGCCATTTCTTCATCCATGGTCTTTTTCTAGAATTTCCCATCCTCTGAATCCAGTACCTCCCTGACAGTTTTAGGATCATCATCAGTAGTAGACAAAGCAAAAATTTGAACAAAAATTAGGTGGAGTATACCTTTCCGGTTGCCTTCTTTCCCGAGCCGATCTCCTCAATATTGGAGTATGAGGATCTTCTTCTTTTGATTCTTGTTCTACTGTAGAGTCTGATTCATCATCCTTTACATCAAACTCTATTTTCTCTGGTTCTTCCTTACTTGGTGGGACATCTTGTTTGACAACATCTTCTATTTCTTCATATATCACATCTCGGCTATACACAACCTTCTTAGTTTCTGGGTTCCAAAGCTTATAACCTTTAAGACCATCTTTATACCCAATAAAGATACACTTTTCAGCCTTCTTATCTAGCTTACTCTTGTTTTACTTTGGAACATGAACATAGGCCTCACAGCCAAATACCTTGAGATGTGTGAGAGAAGGTTTCTTACCAGTCCATACCTCTTGTGGAGTCTTATCATCCAGTGCTGACGAGGGTGATCTGTTGACCAAGTAACATGCAGTACCCACTACCTCTGCCCAAAATTCTTGCCCTAACCCGGCACCACTCAGCATGCACCTTTCTTTTTCCATCAGCGTCTTGTTCATCCTTTCTGCAACTCCATTCTGTCGAGGTGTATATGGAGTAGTCTTCTACCTTGCTATACCGCACTTCTTACAGAATTCTTCAAATTCATTCCTGCAGAACTCTCCACCACTATCTATCCTCAGCACCTTAATTCTTTTCTCTGTTTGATTCTCAACAAGAGACTTAAACTCTTTAAACCTGTGAAAGACTTCAGATTTCTTCCTGAGAAAATATATCCAAGTATTCCTCGAGAAGTCATCTATAAATGAGACATAGTACACAGATTTTCCCAATGATGGAACCGACACAGGTCCAAACACATCATTGTGAACTAGCTGTAAAATTCCTTCTGCCCTCGTTGCACCAGAGGGGAACCTTACTCGATTCTACTTCCCATATACACAATGTTCACAGAAATCACAGTCCAGAGAGCAGTTAGACATACCTTCAACCATACCTTTACCGTGTAGTAGTCAAAAACCCTTCTCTCTGATATGCCCCAGTCTTTGATGCCACAACATAAACTTTTCTCCAGAGACTGTAGGAGTTCTTTCTTCTTCAACTCCAATATCAGGAACAATGGAACTAGTACACCCATCACTAATAGTGCTTCCTTGCAACTTATACAGAGTTCCAAACCGAACTCCCTTCAGCAACACCATTGCTCCTCGAACCATCCTGCAAGTTTCCTTTTAACATATTGTTTTTACCCCTGCATCGCCCATTTTGCTTACAGAAATCAAATTTCTGGCCAATCCTAGGATGTGCAGAACACCAGGTAGTGTTCTAATCCTTCCATCTATGAGCTTCAACTTGACTTTTCCTCGTCCTATGATTCTGGTTGTCGAGTTATCACCTAGGAAAACATTACCTCTGTAATACCTTTCATATTCATAAAACCACTCCCTGTGGGGAGTCATATGAGGATGCACCTGAGTGAACCAACCATGCCTCGTGATCTGCATGTGTGCTTGAAGAAGCAAAGTACACAACCCCTCCTTCTTCCTTGGAGGTCTTTTCTTCTGTACAAGGAGCTTCTTCAAATCCCTTCTTTTAGTGCCCTTCCTTTCCACATCTCCAGCATACCTTTACAAACTTTTTGGGAAATTTAGATCTACCCTTAGACTTAGATCTCCCACTTCAGGACTTAGATCTATTTCTTTCCTGGGAGCGTCCTCTTGCAAATAATTCATCTTTGCTCTGTCCTTCCATGTTCTTCTGTCTCATCTCCTCCGACAACAAAGATGAGACCACTTCATCAAACTTCAAGGTTGTTGTATTACTATCGATGGCTACAACCAGACTATCCCACAAGTCTGGTAAAGAGCACAGTAAACTGATACACTTATCTTCATCTAAAATTTTAATCTCAACAGACACTAACTGACTTACCAAAGTATTGAAAGCGTTCAAATGCTCTACCACGGAGTCTCCATCTCTCATCCTCGTTTATACAGCTTCTTTCTAAGAAATAGTTTATTTACTAGGGACTTAGACTGATACAATTTCCCCAACTTATCCCATAAATCCTTGGTTGTAGCTTCCTCTGACACATTCAGTAATACTGAATCTGAAAGACACAGTCGAGTTGTGCTCTTCGTCTTCCGATCCAACTTTTTCCAGTCATCTGGTGAAGTTCATGTAGGTGTAGTACCTGGATCCACCGCGATCCACTGATCTCTGTCCACCATCAGATCTTCCATCTTGAGCTTCCACATCTCAAAACTTTGCCCATTAAACTTCTCAATCTCCATTTTCGAACTACTCGCCATTTCTCTCCACCTGAAGAATCAATACCGCAGATCTCCCACTGTAACAAGGCTTATCACAGTCCCAAGCCAAGCCCCTGACCACAAAGGCCCCTCAAGCCAAAAATTGCTCTGATACCAAATGTAGATTTTAACCTTGTACAATTATTTACTGCAAACAGATTTTCAGTAAAAGAACAGAAAAGATACAATGGCAAATACACACATTACATAGAGATTTTTCCCCTGGAAACCCAAACCGGGAAAACCAGCATATTCTATGTTCATTCTCTATCATACATTGTTTACAATACAATATAAATATAAGAGCCAGCGACATCCAAAACCCTAACCCAATGACCTGAATTAGTCAGCAGCCCTAATTCCTTAACCGGAAATAGAAAACCATCAGCAAAAAACCATGTGCCGAGAAACCGCCCAACAATGGACATGAAAAACGAGGCGACACGAAAAACAAAGCAAAAAAGGCGACATGTTTCCTGAATATAACACATACACAACAATTCTCTGACCAAGTTATATCAAAGTGACAACCAAAATTGGAAGATGGCTCTCATGGAAAAGTTACACTCCACAAAGATGGCAAGAGGTGAAGGTGTTACTTTCTACCTTACTAGGCTTACACAAATCAGAGATGAGCTAGCAGCAGTAGGGGATACCATTCCTAAAGAAGAGCTAGTACGTATTGCCTTTAATGGTTTTGGCAAACAATGGGATGTATTTTTCAAGTGTGTGGTGGGCAAAGCAATGATGCCCACTTGGGAGAGGTTGTGGGATGATTTCACACAGGAAGAGATCTGGAAGGGATCTCAATGTGGAGAGCAGAAAAAGAAATCTGAAGATGAAGACAACCTTGCCTTGGAAACAAAGGGCAAGGAGAAGAGCAAGAAGAGTTCAGCTGAAGGAACTTCTTCAAGACAAGGCAGCAAGAAGAAGTTTGACACCAGCAAAAATCGAGTGCATTGTTTGCCATCAGCTTGGGCATTTTTCCATCCAATGTCCCAACAGGAAGAAGGGCAAACCCAAGAAGCAGATGGCTGCTACAGCTGATATGGATGGATTTGCAGCCAGATTTGAAGATGAATTTTCACTCTTAGCATGCCTATCCACCTCCATGGTCATTGGTACATGGTACATTGACAGCGGTGCTTCATGCCAAATGACAGGGTTGTGTGAGTACTTCAGCGACTTGAAGGAGTACAATGCCAACTTCAACATTGTACTTGGAGATAATGCCAAGTACAGGCCAACAGGCAAAGGAACTGTGAGGTTTCAGAGGGAGTCTGGTAAGCCTTTGTAAATTAAAGATATTTTGTTTGTTCCTGGTTTAACAAAAAATCTGATTTTTGTTTCAGCCTTACAAGATAAGGGATATGAGGTCACTTTCTGAGATGAAAGAGTACTCATACATCCAAGGGGCTCCAACGCTAGCATGGGGAAAGTGTTGGGAGTGAGGAAGGACAAATTGTACAAGCTGCAGTTTGAACCAGCCAATGAGTTGGTTATAGCAGTAGCAGTGGCAGAGATTTGGGGGAGCTTTGGCATAGGCGAATGGCTCATCTACATCATGGAACACTTAAGGTGCTCAGGGGGGCCGTGACTGAGGTTCCAAAGTTCAATTCCAATTAGCACAGTGCTTGCAAGGGGTGTGATTTGGGCAAGTACGCCAAGACAATCTTTCCTAGCAGTGATAGCAGGTCCAAAGGGATTTTGGACTTGATCCATTCATATGTCTGTGGGCCCATGTCAACAGTGTCTATTAGAGGATTCAACTACTATCTCTCCTTTATTGACGATCATTCCAGGAAGACCTGGATCTACTTTATGAAGACCAAGGATGAGGTCTTCAGCAAGTTCCAAGAGTTCAAAGCTCTTGTGGAGAACCAGACAGACGGAAAGATCAAGGTGCTCAGATCAGACAATGGAGGCGAGTATACCTTGAGTGCCTTCAAGGAGTTCTGTGTAGATTCTGGGATTAAGAGGGAGTTGACTGTGCCATATAACCCACAACAGAATGGAGTCTTGGAGAGGGAGAACAGATCGATAGTTGGGGCAGCAAAGGCAATGTTGCATGATCAAGACTTGCCCATGTTTCTATGGACTGAGGCATGCACCACTGCAATCTATCTACAGAGTAGGAGTCTGCATAAGGTATTGGGGAGAATGACCCCTGAGGAGGTCTTCATGGGGAAGATACCAGAGGTTGGTCACATACGCATCTTTGGGTGCTTGGTCTACTACCATGTTTCGGCAGAGAGGAGGACCAAACTCGAGCGTACTACAGAGAAGGGCATCCTTGTTGGCTACAGTGAGACCTCCAAGGCGTACAGGCTCTACATTCCTGCACTCAAGAGGACAGTGGTTAGGAGGGACGTGAGATTTGAGGAGGACAGTGGTTAGGAGGGACGTGAGATTTGAGGAGAACAGATGCCAGTTGATGAGCAGTGTCATGAGCAGAGTCATGAGCAGAGTGCTCCTAAGGAGGAGGCTAAATAGCCATTACAGAGTACATGTCCCCAGACTTTTGTACAAGTTGGGAAACAACAAGAGCAGAGTGAGCAAGGTGTGCAGCGTGAGCAACATGGCGAGGAGCAGGATGTTGAGTTTACTCCGACCGAGTCCTCTAGTAGAAGGAGGCCAAAGTGGGTTGAACACACATTGAGAGAGGCTCGGGACCAGGTAGAGGCTCCCCAGACATCAGTCGGGATGAGCAAGGCGCCAGAGAGGTTTTTCAGTTACATGGCTCTTATGAGCGAGTTAATAAAGGCCGAGCCTTCCAGTTTTCAGGAAGCATCTAAGCAACAGGTGTGGAAAGAGGCCATGATGGAGGAGTACTCTTCCATCATGAAGAACGATGTGTGGGAGGTTGTGCCCCGGCTAGAGGGGAAATCAGTGGTTGGCTCTAGATGGATCTATAAGATCAAACATGCGACTGATGGGAGTGTGGACAAGTTCAAAGCCCGCTTTGTGGCTAAGGACTTCTCACAAAAGGAAGGTATTGACTTCAGTGAGACATTTGAACCCATGGCGAGATATTCTTCTATCAAGGCCATGATATCCATTGCAACTGAGTTGGGATGGCAGATCCACTAGATGGATGTCAAGACTGCGTTTCTTAATGGAGTGATAGAGGAGGAGATGTACATAGAGCAGCAAGAGGGGTTTGAGGTGCACAGCAGGGCATCTCATGTTTGCAGGTTAAGGAGAGCACTATATGGGCTCAAGCAGGCATCACGTGCCTGGGACAACAGGATCAACAGTTATTTGCTTAGGATGGGCTTCACCAAGAGTGAGGTTGACTCCAACCTCTACTACATCTTGGTCAAGCGGGAGCCACTCATTCTAGTGTTATATGTGGATGACTTGTTTTTTACAAGATCAGAGAAGGTCATAACGGATTGCAAGAGAGATATTGTTGTTGAGTTTGAAATGAAGGACTTGGGTCTAATGCATTATTTTCTTGGTTTAGAGGTGTGGCAAAAGGATGGGCAAATTTTCCTTGCACAGGGGAAATATGTTGTGGAGATCCTGAAGCGGTTTGGCATGCAGGATTGTCGGCCTATGGCAACACCCATGGTTACTAACTGGAAGAAGATAGATGCTTCCAAGTCAAAGGGAGTAGATGCCACTCTCTACAGGCAGCTCATTGGCCCTCTTACATATCTGGTTAACACTAGACCAGATTTGTGTTTTGTCGTCAACGCTCTCAGTCAATTCATGGTAGAGCCTAAGCATGTACATTGGGTGGCAGCAAAACATGTGTTGAGGTATTTGCGTGGGACAACCGAGTTTGGATTGAGCTATATCCAAGGGGATGGAGTGAAGCTCGTGAGTTATTCGGATGCAGATTGGGCAGGCAGTAGTGTGGACAGGAAGAGCACATCAGGTTGTTGTTTCAGCTTGGGTTCAAGGGATATTTCTTGGTTCAGCAGGAAGCAATTTCAGTTGCTTTGAGCTCTACAGAGGCTGAATACATGGCAGCCAGCTTGGCATCATGTGAGGCCATTTGGCTTCGGAAGCTACTCATGGGCTTGTTTGATCAGGTGTTCAACACAACAATGATTCACAGTAATAATCAAAGTTGCATCAAGCTCTCTGAAAATCTAGTGTTTCATGATATGTCCAAACACATTCTGATAAGGTACCACTTCATTCGGGACTGCATGCAGAAAAGTTCTGTAAAGCTACAATATGTGCCAACCGATGAGCAGATTGCAGACATACTCACAAAGCCTTTGGTGAAAGGAAAGTTTGTTTATTTCGGGGACAAGTTGGGGGTTGTACAAAACACCTTCCTCGCTAAGAGGGAGTGTTGATTTTTCTATAGCAGCAGAAGGTGTTCCTGTTGAAATAATGTAACTGCAAAGTGTATTCTAATTATTATTGTTGTATTATTCATTAGATCAATCCCCTACGCCCCTATCCAGTTGTTGGCATAGAAGAATGAATTTATTTGAATGAAAGTTTGTTCATCACGACCTGAGAGGGACAAGAAAACAATCCTTGTCCCAAAGTTTGAACTTTGAATCATGTCTGCTACTTGAATATCATTTTGTTTAAGCCTAAAGGCCACTAGGTGCCCTATAGGGAAGTCATGCATGAAGCTTGTTATCAAGATTTTGGGGTGCTAAGGGTTTTTCAACACATGAGGCAAGGTGTGTGCCACTATGCCAGCCATTTTTCTTATAAACCATATTTTCCAACAAAACAATTTTTTCGAGGATGCCATGCTTTAAAGCAATACCACATTTGCTATAATAATTTGTCAAGTCAACAACCAAGAAAGTCCTAACACCAACCCCTAAGACATCAAAACACATAACAAGGTCAATCCCTTGATCACTTCTTATAGCCCAATGTAAGTGACTCCCATATTTGCATTAGAATATAAACAATAAAACAGGAACATTCTAAGAGAATTCTTAAAGGAAACATATCCCTCGGCTATGTCATGTCCCCTCCCTTTTGACCTCATTAGAGGAAGCGTGTATAAAACAGGAACATTCTAAGGGAATTCTTAAAGGAAACATATCCCTCGGCTATGTCATGTCCCCTCCCTTTTGACCTCATTAGAGGAAGCGTGTATTAGTCTAAGGGAGCTCCCCATAGGCTATAACCCCAAAGAAAGGGAGTCGTGGGGTTAAATAAGTCACCAAGGAGGCAACGTTTGAATTTTAAAGTGACATGGGGTAAAAAGAAGAATAAAAAGGGGGTAAAGTGACTTTATGTCATCCAGCTTAAAGAACAAGTCACCTAAAGTGACAAGTGGCAAAAAGAGAAAAGGGGACAAGCAAAGGACAAAAACTATATAAGGGGGAGGGGAGACACATTCCTGATCATGTGAATTTGGTTTTGAACATCTTGTTTCTTCCTTTGGAGGCTTTGCCTCAGGTCTGGAGGCTTTTGCCTCAGGTTTTGACAAAACCCTTGCTTCTGCTAAGGTTCGGTGGTGCCTTGGGCTCACCCTAGCTCAGCCTTGGGAGAGATCTGCCTTTATCTGTCTATCCAGTTGCTATAGACTTCAATTAGTGGTTGTTCTTGTTGGACAACTTAGAGGGAGGGGTGAATCAGTTGTTACTGTGCTTAAACAATTATGCTTATTTTAAACTCTTTACAGAGCACTCGATGACAATCACAATAATGCAGAGAGGTAAGCAATAGAACATTCAACATCAGTCACACATATAAAATATACAGAGACAGATATTTCCTGAGGAAACCCATAAAGGGTAAAAACCTCTTCTTCTTGGTACGATAAGTAATCTTTACATTCTTTACATTATCATACATATGAGCTCCAACATTGTGAGGCTACAACCTCTATTTTGCAAGATGCAACTTGCTGAGAGCACCAACTCTTTGTTTTCTCTAGCACCGACTAGAAGGAAGCACCAACTCCCTGAGTGTTCCAGCACCGACTGGATGGAAGCACCTACTTCCACTTATACAAGCACCAACTTGTTTGAGAGCACCAACTCTTTGGTTTCTCTAGCACCCACTAGAAGGAAGCACCAACTCCCTGAGTGTTCCAGCACCAACTTCCTGTCACACAGGGACCAACCTGTATAACAGAGAACAACAGTTCTCCCTTGCACCACCCTGCCACCCTGGTTTCTCTGGCTGCAACCAGATGGAAGCTACAACTCCCTGTGTTCAAGCACCCACTTGAACCTTTGAGGACAACAGTCCTCCCTAGCACCACCCTACCTCCCTGATTATAAATAATTTCTACTGAAACTTATTACAGTGATTCAATAGTTGTCATTGGCTTACCAAGCTTATCACTATTTTGCTATGCTGCTCTGCTCTCCTGTATCAGTGTCTCTCTGCCTGCATCTTCTTGCGCTTTCTGATCTTCTGTTTTTCTCTACAAGTGCACCTCAGCCTTCTTTTACTGTCTCAGCTATGCATCTTTGTTCTTTGCTTCTGCTGCGCTTTATGCTCTGCGTCTTATTTTGATTCTATGAATTACACCTCTTCTGTGTATTTCAGCTCCCGCCCACGGCATGTTATTTCCCGTGTGTAATTCCTCTCCACGGCAGCATCCATCTCTTCTTTGTTCTGCATATTTATACTATATGTGCACCTTCTTCGTCCTCCATGCACAGTGCCTCTGCATGCTCTTCACCATGCCACGGTTCTGCTCATCGGGTTGTTCACTGCCACTCCACTTTTGCTCTGCTTCGCTCGCTCAAGCCTCAAAAAGAAAAAACTGCATCTCGCTTCTATCTATGCCTCATCTGTTACTCATCTCTGAGTTTTATCTCACATTCCACATACTGTAATTTTCCCTTTCTTACAGTTCAACTCATTTTTCCTTCAAAACAGCCAACCACGCACAGTCACTGCATGTTTCTTTTAACCACTTCCTCTGCAGTTACACCTCAAATCTTCTTGGGCAAAAACGCACAGCAACTGAATCGCCAACCGTCCAAGAACCATGATTCGGTTCTGCTAACTGAATCGTAACTGATTGATTACCTGTGAGGTGAGACAGTAACCCTTCGATCAAGATTCCAATTAACCAACACCGTTGGATTAAATCCACAGGATTTCGCGTTTATCTCATATGCCCACTAGCTCTGACCGAGCGCTAAACAAAATTTGAATTTCGTGATTTTGCATCTTGGCATTCCTGTGATGAAGGGTCTCGACACTCCAAGTCGCAATCGTCGAGACTCCAAGATGGAGCTTAGCACCGCTAGTTTCTTCCCCTCACGTGACCACCGATGGTGACCACAGGCTGCGCCAAAAGGCGCTTCGTATTTCGCGAACTTATGAACTTCATCGAGCCTAATCAACGGTCAAGATCTCCAATGATCCGACGGTCCAGATCTCATCACGATCTCACATATCGCGATTCCTGTGATGAAGGATCTCGATACTCCAAGTTGCAATCGTCGAGACTCCGAGACGGAACTTAGCACCGCTAGCTTCTTCCCCTCACGTGACCACCGGCGGTTGATGGCACAGACAGGTTGATGGCACATACATTGAGGATGCTTATGATGACGAGGGTGTGCTAGCACCCATCTATGATGAGCATTCAGCATCCCATCCCACTCTTGACACTTATGAGGATGATGATGATAATGAGGGTACGAGGATACCCACATATGACGGAGGATGGATGTTTGAGAGATCGCCCGAGGACATGGATCTTTCTTTGCAGTAGCCATGTGTGGAGGACGATGTCACGCATGAGTCCCATCATAGCATGGTATCGCCTAGTGCATTGGGTGATGATGATGAGGAGAGCACCCTTACAGATGACGGTCCAAACCATTTGGATGCAATTGGAGAGAGATCGTTAGCACTACGTGACTTGGAGGATCGCTTGTTGGTGACCAAGGATCGAATCACACAGGTCTTGACCGGGATCGATGGAGCTCGTAGATTCATTGAGGATATGATGCAGAGAGCTCAGATAGAGGAGAGACACAGTGGAGTGGCAGGTGGAGTCACCAGTGCTCACTTACGCATCGGCAAAGAAGCACTAGAGCAGCAGAAGTCAAACTACTTACAGTTGTTTATGGATAGGGACCTTGCTCTCAAGTTTGTTGAAGACAACTTAGGAGAGGTTGAGGAGCTACGTTATTAGCTGAACTTGGTACGCTCTTCACCACTTACAATAGAGACTCTGTTAGATTTGGCAAACATGATATAGGCAGGCATGAGTGTCACGCATGATATGAGGGAGGAGCCTTTTGTGAAGAGTCCAAACGAGGAGCATTCTAAGTCGTCGGTACTCAGGAAGAGCCATGACTCCAAGAGTTTGGATTGATCCCTTAGGGATCATGTGCCCTTTCTTTTGGAGAGCACATTAGAGGCTCAGGAGATAGTTGATCACCTTCCTTGTGAACTAGCTCGCGAGGAAGTATATGTGTCCATGGATTGGGTGGACAGGAACATGACAGGCATGGGCACACTCTAGGATACAAAAACAGCAATCATCAGCAGAATGTTGGGCTCAGTAGCACACACAAGACACCCGGTGGTACAGGAGGACACAATGGTGTGCAGCAGTATGCAGGGATCTTCATGGGCATACAGTAGTGGGCAGTGGAGCTTTGGAGCGTTTCCTCCAGGGAGACCTCCTAACAAAGGCCTCGAGCGCACCCTTGATTTGAGGTTACCCAGAATCAGAGAGTGGATGGGTGAGCCTCGAGGAGTAGCATACACCTCGATGATCGAGCTTCATCGAGGATGTCAGCAGATGAGGATCAGGGAGTCGAATACTCACAAGTTTGTTCCGAGGTATCATAAGGAGATCTTGGTCATGCCCATGGGGTTGACCAACACATTAGTCACCCTCCAATCTTGCAGGCAGCTATCGAGGCAACTTTTGTTGTGGTCTGATTCCCTCAATGGGATATGGGAGGATCACTTGAATCAGTTGAGTGAGACAGATAGCCCTATAGCAGCAACAGAGACCATCCATTGGGACTTGGTGATCAGGGTGCATGGTGCATAGTGGGTGTCTCAGTCTCTATTAGGGCAATGCACAGAGTTTTTGGCAGCAAACATTGGGAATGGTAGACTTCCAATGTGGTGGTGGGATCTGGGCATTCATCGGAGTGATGAGTTGAGGTTGACGACCGACGAAGCCGAGGTAGTGATTGGTCTGCATCATAATAGGGATGAGATCGGAGGAGTTGTGGAGTTTGGCTTTTCCCTTATGATAACCAGGATCAAGGATAGTCGTGGACTGACAGGCGTTGACTTCACTGAGATGTCTTGGCGGAGTATGATCCATGATAGGGAGTTCCAGGAGAGGAGAGCATAGTTTGAGCATAGCGGTCAGATGGTGATGATTGGAGGGATGCATCATTAGCCCGATGGTTCCTCTCTGCGATTGGCATGGGACCCTGGGATTGCAGTTGTTGGTAGCCCAACAGCTGACACAGATGGGATGGCCAATTTGTGTTCTCCAGAGTTTACTCTTGGGGTGCGTATGTTTGGTTGCTTGGAGGAGCATTCTTCTAGGGGGTTGACCGAGCCTCGACAATTTCTGATTGCTTGGCTCATCAGGGATAGTCTGGAAGGTTCTTGGGTGAGCACCTGGCAGATCAGTGCTATGAGTGAAGGGTGTTTCGCATCATACAGGGTAGTTTGGGACCCCGGTGACTTCTCCACTTATGAGCAAGTTCGAGGCAATTTCGCATGGAGGGGTCTTGAGGACAGTGAGTTGTTGTAGTCTTTGTCCATTATAGGGAACAGGTGGGAGAACGATGATTACCTTTAGGCGGTTGATCGGGTAGAGATGGTGGACCGATGAGCTGAGGGGCATCAACATGACTACGTGAGGTCATGGATTGAATGGTTACATCGAGGAGAGCATTGCAACGATACCACTCATGATAGCTTACAGGCCACCGAGGATCGACAGAGCATGTACAGGCACATGGTGGAGCATAGATGTGAGATCGGATATGTGGTGTACTTGAGGGTGCAGCCACTTAGATCGACTCCATGGAGAAGAGGTGGTGTTGCAAGGATGAGGCCAAACCTCTTTGGTCCCTTCAGGCTGATCCAAAGAGCTAGAGAGGTAGCTTACAAGCAGGGGTTGAAAGAGGTCGCAGTATCTACCATGTGTCCTGCCTTCGGAGGGCGTGGGGACCACAAGTTACTACTTAGTACTCCCATTGAGTTACCACCACTGGATGAGAGGGGATGGATGTTGTTGACTCCAAGGAGGTTTTGGATATCTGGGATAGGAGATTGAGGAGCAAGGTGATCAGGGAGTACCGGGTCAGGTGGAGAGATTGGCTAGTAGAGGATGCCACGTGGGAGAGCGAGCATATCTTGCAGCATCCTGGTTTGCGGTTGCTTGAGGATAAGCAATCTCGAGAAGGGAGGATTGTCATGTCCCCTCCCTTTTGACCTCATTAGAGGGAGCGTGTATTAGTCTAAGGGGGCTCCCCGTAGGCTATAGCCCCAAAGAAAGGGAGTTGTGGGGTTAAATAAGTCACCAAGGAGGCAAAGTTTGAATTTTAAAGTGACATGGGGTTAAAAAAAGAATAAAAAGGGGGTAAAGTGACTTTATGTCACCCAACTTAAAGAACAAGTCACCTAAAGTGACAAATGGCAAAAAGAGAGAAGGGGACAAGCAAAGGACAAAAAGTATATCAGGAGGAGGGGAGACACATTCCTGATCATGTGAATTTAGTTTTGAACATCTTGTTTCTGCCTTTGGAGGCTTTGCCTCAGGTCTGGAGGCTTTTGCCTCGGGTTTTTTGAGGGTTTTTCACAAAACCCTTGCTTTCTGCTGAGGTTCGGTGGTGCCTTGGACTCACCCTAGCTCAGCCTTGGGAGAGATCTGCCTTTATCTGTCTATCCAGTTGCTACAGACTTCATTTAGTGGCTGTTCTGAGCCTGGGAGGGATTCGCTGTGAGGAATGAGGGTTTACTGCAGGTTTAAAACTTGACAAGGTTGCAGCAAGGGAATTTTGGAGGGGCCGATCCATTGCTGAGCACCCAGAAGAGGACTGAGCCCTAGAAACTGCTATTCGGTTGGAGGATCAAGCCTAAAATTGCCTTCTTGAAGGGGCCGAACCTGCTTAAGAGGGGCCGCACCTGTTGCAAACTTATTTTGATGGGGCCAAATTCCTGTTTGATGTTGAGGAGGAGAGTTTGAAACCCTATATGACCTGAAGCATCCACAGAAGGAAAGGGACAAGGTTGCAAGCCTTTTCCCACAGGCCGAGGTCATTTTCTGGGCTGGTAAGATGTTTTAAGGGGGGCCCAAAGGTGCCTAGAGCTGCCGCCAGAACTGATACAGCCCCTCAAAGAGGTACCGAACCCTATATCAGCCACAATACTGCAGGCCGAGGGTCTATCGGAGCTGAGAGAGCTGACATAAGACTGCAAGGAAGGACCAATTCATGCTGGAGACCGTTAAGCCCGGGATTTGGTATTGATCCTATTCATGTGTTGGGGTTTTATGAATGTGCCCTGTTGTTGGTAGAGATGCTGCACCATTTGGCTGTTTCAAGTCGACCTAATTCCCTTATTTATCAGCCTAGAAAACCCTAGGTATTTTACAGGCTATCTTACATTTTGCAAGAATATAATGTTGGAGCTCAACTTTGTCTGTTGATTTGTGTTCTGAATCACGTTTTTCTTTATTTGAATAACACAATTTTAGCATAATTGTATGCTGAAAATGCAAAAAGCATGAAACATACTGATACACTAAAAAATGGTTGCAAAACAGTCTATAGCAAGTGAAAGAGCTTTTACATAAACGAAAAACATAAAAAGTGAAGCACTATAGTCTGTAAACTGAAAGTGGGGCAAATGAAGAAAAGGGTAGCACACTTCTTGGCACAATGAAAGAGTCCCATATTTGAATTAGAATTGCAAACAATAAGACAGGAACATTCTGAGAGTATTCTTAAAGGAAACACATCCCTCGGTTATCTTACATTTTGTAAATGTATAGTGTTGGAGCTCAGCTTTGTCTGTCCATTTATGTTGTGAATCACATTTTTCTTTATTTGAATAACACAATTTTAGAATATTGTATCCTGAAAATGCAGAAACCTTGTTTTCTAGAGTGCGATAGCATGATGAAACATACTGATACACTAAAAAATGGTTGCAAAACAAACAGTCGATAGTAAGTGAAAGAGCCTTTACACGAATGAAAAACATAAAAAGTGAAGCACTATAGTGTGTAAACTGAAAGTGGGGCAAATGAAAAGTGGGTAGCACACATGAAGAAACCAAAACAAAAATCCTAGCCATCAAGCTGATGAATTCTCTAATGAAATATAGACCTTATTCTTTTTAGATTTTGTGTGATATAAGAAACCAAAACTCCTTTTTTAAACTTCCAAAGCAAACTAATAATTTCAATACCTGATGCACCAGCAGGGGAAGCATCTGGACAAGAACGACCAACCAGCAGCTTTGGATGATAAAGTAGATGTATCTTGGGTTCAATCTCTAAATCTAGAGCAGCACTTTCTTCTGCTAAAGCCTTTGCCTGTTCATCTGTAGCAGACCAAGGAAGACCTGCACCATTGCCAAAAGAAGGAACTGCATCTCCACCTCTTGAAGCTAAACGAGCCATTCTATCCTGGCCAATAGGTTCTTTAAAGATGTAAATCGGCCCCATCTCTGCAAAAAGAGGGCATTGACGACGGCGGCGTTGCAAACCAGCTATAGTAGGAGGAGGATTTGTCCCTATGCAGCAGAATGCAAGTGACTTTGAGATACGAGGAAACTCAAATGGGCGGCTTTCATATAAGCGGCCATCCAAATATAGCTTCAATTCACTTTCTGATTTGCCTAACATACTCTGCTTCTGTATGTGCTCCAAACCAATAAAATACCAACATCGTGGCTTAAATGCATGAGTAAAATGCAAAGAAGCCTTTTTCCCTTTACCACTGCCACATTCAACCACTAAAAACTGACCATGAAAATATGCTTCCACACCTTGATTGTCTGCCGAAAGAAAACTAAAGAGCCTAGGCATGTGTGCTGTTCCTTCCCCAGCAACAGCACTTGCAGCAGCCGCAGCTGACATTGCAGAAGATTTTCCTGATTTTGCCGCAGCAGCTGCAGCTATAGCAGCAGCTGTTGCTGCAGTGTTAAGTGTATCTGCAAAGGATTCAATATAAAGCCATGTTGCAAAAGCGTAACCATTTGTAAATGGCCAGCGGCTCTCTCCTGAACCAAGTAAACCAGAGCTCTCTCCATCAAATTCAAAAGTATAAGCTGGACCATTTGCCTCCTTTCCAGACATGGCCTTCTCCAACGAGAGCATGAGATTAAGTGCACTGCCAGTAGGGATTGCACGTGGTACAATCTCAAGCCAACGCCGTAAGTCACCAACACTAAGAGAATGTGCACCCAACATCTCAAGACAATCGCATAAAGGACTAGCATCCCAGGTCTGACATTTCTCTGATTTATCAGCATTTTTAGTAAAAATTGTATCTGCAGCTGAAAGCAGAACCCTCAAGAGCCCTGCTGCAGAACACATAGCCCGGTTCCTTGTACAAGACTTCAAAATAATTAGCATCCCTTTTACTAATCGTGTCCTTGGTGACATGTGACCCTTTGTATCATATTCATAAGGAAGCCAGGGAATGAGATCTCCTGCAACTATTGCAGCCCCCGCACTAAGCATCACAGTGGGATTAGAATTCTCACTATCTTCATCGAGACCTTCAACTCCACCCATCTTGGCAAGTAGCACATCCACTACTAAGCCAGACACATTCTCCTTCTCTCCATCGTGCATAAAGCTCTCCTCCCCACAAACAACCCTCCTCAATTTTTGCAGGTTAATAGAATCCGATCCTTGTATTGCAGATTCAATGAGATGCATAAGCTCCGGAGAAGCATCCGGTAAAACCAGCTTATCTTTCCTTTTTGAAGGTGAGCCAACTGGAGAATAGAATCCACTTCCACCATCAGAGGAGACAAATGAGGCATTATAAGAGGAAGGTGAAAATGATTGTGGGCTGTAATTCAAAGATTTTCGGGAAGCAGGACTTCTGAACATATCTTCTTCTATATTTCTGGACAAAGCCTCCCTGCTGAATATGCTACTCTGTCCATCTGGGCTAAATTCTTTTGTTGATTCAGCATCCGAACTAGCATTACCTTCAAGACCTGCGCTTCCTTTTTCTGATGCAGGTGACCTAATACTGTCCTCTTCACTCGCTAATTCAGAAAATCCATTCTTGTCATGAGGATCGTTCAACGAGACCTGTTCAAACTGACTTTCTCCATTTCGTTCCTCGTGATCTTTCAAGGAAACCTGCTCAAAATGATCCTCTTCACGCTCTGTAATCGCATTGCCACCTTCCACAGATTCCCTCCATTCATCCCTCTCACGAGTTGGACTTATATCAGGAACCCAAACTGAACTCTCTCCCAGTTCACCTGCCAATCTATCTGCATTGGTGAGCCCCTCGGCATCGGCAATTGTTTCCGAAGATGCCTCTCTGTTTTCGCCCGGTCTCATTTTATTACCCGACGACCCAGGACGATTGGACATCGAACCCGAACCCCAATTCAACACGTTGTCATCATTCTCACCGTCCATCATCTGYATTGCCGCATTCGCCATTTCGACTCTTCGCAAACCCTGATCTTCTGTTTCTTGTTCCCCAAGCCCCTGTGACTGCGCAGAAGCGGTTTGATGGCCACTGATCGACCTCTCATCGGAATCAATTGAGATCCGATGGGCCTCAGCAGGTGTGCCCATCTGTTCGATTTAAATGCAATGAAATTATATGATATGACAAATAACCTCGAGAGAAACGAGTACCTGATGCATCTCTTATCTAACCAAGCATTTAAATGAAATGAAATGATTCCCTGCCGACAATGCCTCGGCACTCACTGAAACAATTATTCCATAAAAAAACCAAGAAACCCCGGAGACACAGAATCCAAACTCACCTGATACAAAGAAGCTGGATCCGCTCAATGCAAACCACTAGGGATTTCCAGAACTTGGATAAAAGGATCCTTTCTGCGGCACAAACATTAAAGCACACTCTTAAAACACAAATTACGAACGCATCATATGAAATAATGTGTTATGTAAATTAAATTGCCACTTCCAAAAAAACCGAACTAAGTAAAACTCGACGAATTCCGCAACATTTTACCTCGTATTTTCGCGGATTTTCAAGTCTTCGGCTTCTGCGCTGAATAGGAACTCCTGCGAGCCCAAGAGCTTCGGAAATCCAGTGTTCTGTTAGCCGATCAATCGAACCCTGGGACCCTGACGTCCGCGTTGTATTTATGATGCGATCAAAAATGGTGTCACAAACCAAATCCTGCGCTTTGCTCGGGCGCTTATTTATAGGCCCGTTCCGTATAGCCGGGAAACCTCTAGCAGTTTCGTACCGAACGATAAACCGCCTCTCGGAGGCCCTGTGGTTTATGACCGCGTTGACGAAGAGCAGTAGAAATGGGCCGTTTCGCCGGTAAGGGTTTGCTAAATCTCGATAATCCAGCAAAGGGGCCGCCTTTTCTTCTTTTTCCCACACTTTGTGGCTATTTAATTTGTACCAAATAGAAACTGATGAATACATTTTTAAATATTTATAAAGTAATAGATAATTACATTTTTAAATATTTATAAAGTAATAGATAATTACATTTTTAAATATTTATAAAGTAATAGATAATTACATTTTTAAAATATTTATAAAAGGGGTTGTAAAGTATAGGCAGGCCCCTATGGGTAAGAGGCAACCCACTCTTTTGTTGATGGAACTTAGAGGTGAAGCAATTAATTTCTACTGTTCAACCTTTGGGTGACAAGGAGATTGTCATAATTTGTTGGATTGTGGTTGATTGGTTGCTATTATTATGATAATGATTTTAAATATGATATTCTGTGTTAAAGTTAATTAGATTTGATAATTTTATTAAAAATGGTTATGTTTAATAATGTGAAATTAAAATAAATAGAAATAATATCTTATTTTTTTTTAAAAACATTTTTATATTTATTAAATATTTTTTATTGAATTTAATAATTTATTTAAAAATGGGTTTTTATAAGTATTATTGTAGAATTAATGTTAATTACACTCCATAAAGTTTATATGGAAAAATAAAAATTCCCTCGGAAAAAGAATGGAATGCTTTTATAGCACACATCAAAAGTGTGGTTTGTTATTATGGTGCTTCATAATGTGTTTTATTTGTTTTTATGGCAATTCATAAATGTGTTTTGTTTGTATTGTGGCATTTAATAAGGGGCGTAACATTCAATTTTATTATGGAAAAAAATATATTAAAATTATTAAATGATAATTAATTTATAAGTCATCAAGTTTGAAAATTTTAAATTTGAACATTCATTAATTAAGAAAACAATGTTATGGAAAAAGTTGTTCAACTTTGATCCTAAACAATGTGTAAGTATGTTAAGAATTACATTAATTTAATTTGTTTTGATCATAGCAATGTTGGTTATAATATGTTTTAATGTCGATAGTGACTTGTCATGTTGGTTAAAGTGGGTAGTTAATATAGCCTTCATCAAGGTTCAAGGTCTACCAAGTGACATCCTTGCACTTGTAGATGTGCATTAATGCACGCAATCGTAGTGGGGGCTAAGTGCAAGTTGATCCAGGTGGATATTGGTGGCCATCCACCTATTCCACTTGGACCCCCACCATTGTTTCTTTTAGTTTTTAAGTTTCCTTAATTGTAGCACAATTTACTATTTTGGGTGGTTTTTCAGGTTTTGAACTTCTGAAGCCGTTTTGAGGCCCTAAATGACATTTTTTGGGCATCAAACCTCATGCAAATATGACTCCATTCCAAACTTGATAAATGTTGTCAGCAGTTGTAGTCATCGGATAGATCTTTCTAACGATGTATCGTGTGCGTCAAACGGAGATAGTATGCCAAAGTTACGACCCCGGGAAATTGATGTACAATTTACTCCGACGGAGCCCATATTCTGGCATTTCATCTCCTAGGGTTAGGTTTTTGGATGTTTAGGGTTTTCCATTGTTTCTCAATAATATATAGGCCATCGAGCCTCATTGTAACACGGAGTTTAGAGGCCTATAGCTGCCACATCTCTTCTCATAGATAAGCTATGAGCGCCCTAGCTAGTTTATTTACATTATGTCTGTAAACAAATTTCAATTCTTTGATATTAATGAAATGAAGTGTTATTTTTTGTTGCATCTTTGTATTTATGGTTATTTGTGTATTTTGTTGCATTCCTGCATAAATTCGGATCGCAAGTCCTCATTGACTTTGGCATAATAGGTATCCCTCATTTCTTGATACTTGTCTGAAATGATCTTTCGTTCTTCTTGTTATTTTGATTAGGTCATATTGACTCCCTTTTATTGTGATTGTTCATTAATGTTGCATCTTTGAGGAAGCCAAAATTGATCAATGGTGCTTCATCAACCACTTCGAGAACATTATGTCATCATGAGTTCATCGCCCTCAAAAAGTCACAGATGGTAAACTTTGTATCATTGTGTTTGTGCTACAATGTTTTTCTTCCTTGAGTTTTGGGGACAATCCATATTCCAAGGGTTTCTTCCATGTTTTGGGGATTCCTTTCATAGTCCTCAATGCCCTTCATGATATTATATCAATCTTTGATTTTCCCATAGCTCATCAAAGTCAAAAGAAAACGTTGTTGAATATGCTCCAACAATAAAGGTGTGTGTTTGTTGTCCAGTGGCCATGAGAGTGCCCATCAATCGC
>JASDQU010108945.1:20022-30126 GCA_032191745.1 Picea mariana | reverse complement strand
TGCTCAACAACCTACATTCCATGTTGACCAAGCAAATGTTCCTTTGCTCATTGGGTTTACACTTAGTCAATTTTTGCTTTCTTCATTTTCCTTTGCTCTTTTTGTTTAGCAATAGTACCATGCTTTGTTTGTCGCTTCCCTTGTTACTATTCTCATTGCATGATTTTCCCATGTGTTTGATGCTTGATGGATGCCTTCACCTTTCTTTTCACCAAGTACAAGTCCTTAATTTGTCATCGAGAAGGGTTTTGAGCAAAGACATTTCATTGGATGATTCAATACTTAGTAAAATTCTTCCTTTCGCCCTTGGATTTTCATGCTCTAGATTTTTTCTTAGCCTTTGATGCAAGCCTATGCTCGCTACTTTTTATCCCATGCTACTTGTCATTCCTCAAAGCATACAAAATCTTATCATTGTAAGGAAAGACTCCCAAACACAAATCTATTTTATTATTAAATAAATATTTGGTAATTTTATGCAATCTTTTACCTTTTTACCATGTTTGGCATCATGCTTGATGTACTTCCTTTTATTTGCTTCATTTATTGTCCTAGCCCTTTTTCTCAACAGAGACCTACTTGACTCAGCATTCAACTCATCTCAACAAAGACCTACTTGACTCACCATTCAACTCATCTAAATAGAGACCTACTTACTAACCATCCAACCCATCGAACATTGGATCATTGACACCTAGCAAGCAAAGGCTCTTTACTTAGTGTTTTCTACTTATTCAATTTTCTTGTTTTAATAATAAATTAACTTAGGACCTTAAAAATTTGACTTCTACTTACAGTTTAATCATGATGAATCCCAAATGTTTGATCGTGATGAATCCCAAAACAAATTCCTCATGAAATTCATGGCTTTCCTGCAATATTTGATCACACGTCAAAGATTTATCTTTGTTAAGTTTGAATTTAGATACCTTCTTCAAACTTATCATGCAATCTAAGTGTTGACACCTTTTAATGCTAAATATGGGCATGTTAGTCTTGTGACAATAAGAGGAAACTATATATATATAAAAAAAAATTGGCATTTTAACATAGTCAGACAACATAATTATTTAGGTGTTCATATCAAGTTAACATACATGTACCTTCCAAAGGAACCAACTCCTAGTATGCAAGGTCTTACCTCTAACAATGTCACGTGAGGGCGAAAGGGAAAAGTGAATCAAGTAACTAAATTATGGAAGAAGAATCAGTGCCTTCGTCCACATCAGAGAAAGCAAGACAATTGGTATTACTAAAGCATTAACCATCCTAAAACAAGTGGGTTGAGGGGACTTAAATCGTAAAGAAAAGGGAGTTGAGGACTCATAGGATGTGTGGAAGGTAAGAGTGTAAACATATTAGATTCACTGCTAATAAATGCAGTGACATAGAGCATATATTTAGATGTTGTTAAGTGTCAAGTCAACCCATGGACCTGACTAAACATTGCTTATAATTAGGTAATCTAAGATAGTAGGGGTGAAAATTGAAACCAGAGCCAAAAATGGATAAATCTACATGTAATTGTCCACATGTAAAATTATCGTTTTGACAATATAAGTCAATGTGTTTCTATTTAATAGGAAAAATAATGATTAATTTCAATGCCATTACGATGGTAAACATTCACTTTTACAAAAGTAAACAATAGACAAATTAAATGCAACAAAATAATTTAGTTCCTTTTGCATTATATCCTATTGTTACCACTGTTTCAAAGAGTGGAAATGAGCATCGACTTTATTTAATACTTTTTTGAAATCAATAAAATCTCTTAAGAGCGAAAAAGTTAAGATTCACATTAATTTGTTACGCCAATGTTTATAAAATTTATATTAACTGTGATTATGAAATCAAATCTTGAACCAAAAAATTACACTACTACATATACTAAATTTTTTAATGATCATAATCAGTTATTCATTTTAATACCACATACCTTAAAAAAAAAAAAAGAGTAATTAATAAACTCCATCATTTTGAACAATTCTTTTACTTTGAAATGAAAACATTTAATTATTGGTTTAAGCCTAATCTTTCCATATAAATATACTTCTCTACCCATATTTATATAATATCAACTTTGTTTCCATGGAATTGAAAAGTTGTACTTAATCTTTCATAATCACTACCATTCTTATATAATATCAACTTTATTTCCACGGAATTGAAAAGTTATACTCAATCTTTCTTAATCACTACCATTCTTAGAGAATACTTTCCCACATACACCACATTTTATGTTACCTTACGTTCCATGTCCACCACTAGGTTTTTCTTTTGATTGCTACATGTAAGTGTCTATAAATCTAATTCAATAGGATTTGATTGATTGTTGCATTCCTCCATTTGTTGTTTGACTTTGTTGGTGATTAGGTTGTTCTACTCCATGTTCTGATAGCTTTTTGCTAACTTCTTACTCCATATTGTGATAGTTTTTGCTAACTTTTTAGGTATTATCATGTTTTTTAAAGCAATATGAATGAATACTAATGTGATGGTGAGAACATTGACATGGAAAGGAAATTAGACCGTGTTATTTATTCAAAGCTATATGATTTTAGGCATTGTTGTAATAACCTACTTTATACACTTTCAATCATCATTGTTCAATTGTTTAGCATTTTGCTCTTAGCAATTTTAGTTGTTTAGAATTTTGCTCTTAGTAATTTTAATGATGAAGATTTATTTAAAAACTCAAAGAGAGGGTGAATGATAAAGGTCAATCATTATTCAAAGAGAAGGTAATGGTAAAGGTAAGACCATTACTTTAGTGTATATATTTATTAACTCATTATTATAACAAACTAATGTATGCATAGATTAGGTTAGCATTGGCAACTGGGCGGGAACTCTTTTCTCAACAATGGCGATTGGTATAGTGGCTAGTAAGACGACCGAGGTGGAGGAGTGGAGTAGAGCTATGACTATAGAACCTTTCTCGAGTAGGATTTCAGGCCACTACTATTGAACTTTGTTACTTATTTCTAGTTTTGAGGCCCAACTGGTTACTTCTTGTTTATTTAGACTCTTTAATCTTTTTCCCTTATGATTTTTACTGGCTTTTGGCTATTCTCTTGTCTTCTCACTCCTTTTTAGAATAGTGACTGACAGTTTTTGTCCTTTTTAGAAACTGGTAGTTATTTCCCTCGAGGGTTGAGTCTCTGCAGTCTGGAGCTATTATTGTTGTCATTAATTTTTTAATTTCTCCAACTAACATCTATGGCTCTTATCAAGCGTCTCCTATTCGTATGGGGATAAGGGATTAGTGGAGATACAGGTGGATCTTATGGCCACTTAGATAACGCCAGGAGTGGAAGCTCACGTCAGCACATTGATGAATGTGGCTGACGAGGAGCTATGGAGGGAAGCGGGTCTATTTGACAAGATTGATACAATGTGCAGAGCTTCTGACCCTTTTATTTCGTCCTTTACTCACTTCACCTTCGAGCTCTAGTCTTAATCCTAATACTTCACATCTTTCAAAGGAAAACCCTGCGCATTTACTGGGTTTTGCACCAATGGTTGGTAAAATGCCAGAGGCACTGTGGAGGGAAGAACATTGTAAGGGGAAGAACCCTCTTTTGCACTCAAAGGAAGGTAGAAGAGTAGTTTTTTCTACCCGTGTTGGCAGAAGACAATGGAAGGCTAAGAAAACCATTCACAAAATGGTCCTAGGATCTGACGTAGGCTTAACTGAAACTTGTAGTCTGTCTATGTGCAGACTTGTTGGTAGACTTTCTTACAGCTATCTCTGCAAGGTTTCATTGTTGGATTGGGTTGAAAACACTTGGAAGCTGTTATTAGGATATAAGCCAGAATTTGTCAGACTCACCAAAGGTTGGGTAGGCCTTATTTGCAACTAGCCCGAAGATACGACATTACTTATGTCTAAGAAGTGGGCTCTAGCCTTATGTTAAAGCAATGGCGCTTAGCTTTCAATCTAGACACTGAATATTTCCAGTACCGACACTTGTGGGTAATGATTCCTGGTCTACCCCTCCAATTTTGGAACGAAGTTGCTTTGGTCGTTATTGGTATTTCTTTAGGCACTTTTATATCATTGGAGGAAAATTTACTCACGACTTCCAGCAGAAATATTGGAAAGATATTGGTGGAGATGGATGTCCACGAGGGACCCCCATAATTCATTGAGATTGACTGGAGAGGCAGAAGGATTACCCAGAGATTAGATTACCTCATAATCCCTTTTTGTTGTAGTATTTGTCAGAAAACGGGTCACCTAGGAAGGAACTGTAAGGGTAGGGGTGAAGACGACGCAGTTTCAGAAGACACAACACTTCACAGAGATTTAGAAGATCTTGAGGAGGAGGGTTTATCATCTTGGAATGAATGCAGCTATCATGGGACAACGTCGTCGTCCTCGCTAGTTCGAGAGGTTTTTGTAACTGGTAAGATACAACTATATTGTCCAGTTTTGTATAACTCTCTATCATTACTAGAAAACTCTGAATTGAACGCCTCCCCACTATTGAACTCTTTACTTTCTATTGAGGTACCTTCATCGGGGAAGGGGAAGGATGACTCTTTCTTTAGGCCTGTAACTTCTCCTCCCCATCAGGACCCGAACTTTACGCTATCTGGAGACTGTTATTTTTGCCATTGTGAAGGACTCTATCCGAGAGATTCCTCCCACTCCATTGTTGAGACCCTCTCTCGTGTTGAAACACCCTTCTCTTGAAACTCTACCCTACATGCCAACTACGGTGCTTCCTACCCCTTCTTCATATGATGAGCTAGTAATAATTCTAGGGTATCAGGAATCCGAGGATGGAGAGTCTTCATTAACGTAGGTACTTGACTCATTGATTCCTTACCTCAAAGATCGTAACTCTCCATCACATAAGCCCCCACAACTGCCTTCTTTTTTTAGCAATACGGTTATTAACCCAGTCTCGTTCACTGGAGAGGTTAATACCTCTGTTTAAAATTGTGTTGACCCCTCTAAGGAACTCTCTTGGTCTAGTGGAATTGCCATCGAGCATTCCCCTATCAAGACCAGGAGCACAAAAAAGAAATTACAGTCACAGTCGAGTAATCCTTTAGTTTTAGATCCCTCCTCTTCAGACAGTGGGGCACTTAGAGCAGTGAAGGCCCTAACAAGGGCCAAATAATGATTTTGTTGTCCCTAAACCTTAGAGGGATCAAAGGCCCCCTTAAAGCAGCCTCTCTTTGGCAGGTTTTGGATACTACCCAGCCCAATATTGTATTCTTTCAGGAAATGATGGTTACTGATAAAAAAGCTCGGTCATTCACCCAATGTTTTTGTCCCTCTTGGGTTATAAGTGCAATGAGCTCGGTGGGCACATCTGGTGGTCTGTTGGTGATGTGGGATCCATTTTATTTTAGCCTGACTCCTTTCCTTACTTGTGGTGGAATATTGTTAACATGTTTGATTCTTGCTACTAAAAGGAAGATTAACTTATTGAATGTGTATGGTCCGTGCTTGGAGTGCAAATTATTTTGGACTACTTTGGCTAATGATGGACTGCTTTCTATAAAAAACATGGTGATAGAAGGGGATCTTAACCTTACGCTAGCTACTGAAGAAACTTGGGGAGGATCCTCTTCTTTAGGTTTACTTCCCATCTTCTTCAGCTCCCTCTTTCATACGCACAAATTAGTAGACATTCAACCTGATAAGTTAGTCCCAATGTGGAGGAATGGGCGCACGAGTGCTGTTTGATTGCCAAAAGATTGGATAGGTTCCTGCTCTCGGAGGGTTTACTTCTGAATGCTAGTTTGTACCACACTTGGGTGGAACTCCCTTTTGTGTAGGACCATGCGCCAATATTATTACAGTTGGAGAACCTCTCACTTCCCAAAGCTTATCCCTTCAAGTTTAATTCACAATGGATTCAAGAAATCGACTATAATATCAAAGTGCCAAAACTCTGGAAGGACTCGAAATATCTTTGGGAGGAAGATATTCAACGCTGATTCACCTGGAAGCTAAAGGATCTTAAGTTGATGACTAAAAGTTGGGCTAAAGCAGCGAGAGAAAGGACAGTGTGGGAACTGGAGCAACTAGAAGATAGTATCAAGAATCTTATTTATCATATTCCGGAAGGAACTTTTAGCCTTTTGGTCGAGACTAAACTAATAGAATTGCAAACAAAAAGAAACAAGATGCTAAAAGAACAGGGAGAACACTGGAGAACCAAAAGTCGGGCAATTTGTATTAAATGTGGAGATCTTAATACAAAATTCTTTCACCAGTTTGCTAATCAGAGAAGAATTAGCAAACACTTATGGGAGATCAGAGATGATTCTGGTTTGATTCACAAAGGTCAAAAGGAGATTATCAAGGAGGCAAAAAATCATTTTAAGAGTATTTTTATCTCTATGGATAATGCAACATCAAATGAACAGGTGGAGGTGGCGGGACTTTTTCCAAGATTGATAAGTGATGAGGAAGCTAGAGATCTATTTGTGCCGATCACAGTAGCGAAACTAAAATCGATCCTATCACATTTCAAAAAAGATAAGAGTTCAGGCCCGGATGCCTGGACAGTGGAATTTTGTACTCATTTCTTTGATTTAATCAAAGATGATCTTTTGGCACTTGTTGAGAATGTCAGGACTGGTGGGCGCATGGCAAGGAGTTTAAATTATACCTTTTTGGCTCTAATACCCAAATTGAATAAACCAAAACAATTTGGGGATTACAGACCTATTTCATTGTGCAATTTAGTTTATAAAATTATTTCAAAAGTAATAGCCAATCGTATTAAACCATTTCTTTCCAAGGCACTTTCGTCGGAATAGTTTGGCTTCCTTGAGGGGCGTCGAATTCATGATGCGATTGGAATTGTGCATGAATGCATACACAGTATAAAAAAGAAAAACAAAAAAGCTCTTATCCTAAAGCTCGACCTCCAAAAAGATTACGACTATGTGCATTGGCATTTTCTGAGATTGATTTTAATCCAAGGCGGATTTGGCGTGTTGTTGACAAACTGGATTATGTCTTGTGTGAGCTCTGCATCGTTGGTTGTTCTGGTAAATGGCGAGGCCACAAATTTTTTCAGAAGTGGGCAAGGTCTCCGACAGGGATTTCCTCTGTCACCACTTTTGTTTATTCTGGTGATTGAGAGTCTAAGTTTGCTTATTAAATCAAGACAGAGAGATGGTTCCTTGTCCATAATTGAAGTTTCCAGACTCACTAAGATCCTTCATCTCTTATTTGTTGATGATGTTTTACTTCTAACTCTTGCTTTAGTGCAGGAATGGACAGTGATCATGGAACTTATAAGTAAATTATGTATGGCATTGGGATTAAAGGTGAATCCCATGAAATCTATAGTACATTACTTGGGTATGTCCGAGACAGAAGTTGCCCCTTTCAAGCTCTGTATTCCATATAATTTTATGGATCTTTCAGTGGGATTTAAGTATCTTGGGTATTACCTCAAAGCTGGATTTAAAAAATCGGAAGATTGACATTGGCTTATAAACAAAGTGGAAAAGAGAATCAACCACTGGAGCTATAGATGGTTATCATTGGGGGGCAGGTACACTTTATGCAAAGCAGTCTTGGAGAGTCAACTAGTTTACTGGTTCTCATTGGCATCAGTTCCGCAGTCCATTCTCCACAAATTACGAAAATTACTATATAACTTTCTTTGGAATGGGAGTGCGGACACAAATCATTTCCATCTAAGCCGATAGGAGACTTTAGCCCGCCCTAAATGGCTGGGGGGTTGGGGTTTGCTAAACATTTACACTTTTAGCAAAACATTGGTTGTGTCAACGCTCTGGAGAGTTTTAACAAAGAAAGGACTATGGCAATCGGTTTTAAAGGAGAAGTACCTACCCCATATGCTTCATTCTACGACTTTCCAACACCATTCGACATCCAAAATTTGGAATAGTCTATTAAAGGTGATACCATTGATTACAAATTGGCTCAGTTGGAAGCCCGTGACCGGTCACCTGGTCGACTTAGGTAGAGACAGGATCCTAGGTATAAGAGAGGCATCTATTTTATCTGATTCTCTATTAAATGCTCTTAGTCTAAAATGAGTTTCAATTCTAGCTCAGGCTAGGAGCCCACAGGACCATGATTCATTTATGACCTCGTGGCTTAACAGCGAGGAGTTGGCTCTCATAGGTAACAAGGCAGAGGAATGGGATAGGTATCGGCGAGCTCTACAAGCTGCGGGAGTAACTCTAACTGACAATGAAGATGAGTTTATCTAGACGGGAGGGGATTCTTCTAGTTACCTAACAACAAAGAATGCCTACGCAACTTTATTCTCCACACTTAACTTACATTTGGCCACAGGGTGGCATAAGAATTTTTGGTCCTGGAACATTCAATTGAAAATCAAATTGTTCATTTGGCTTGCGGCCGAGAACAAAGTATTAGCGTGGCAAATACTACATCATAGAGGTTGGCAGGGGCCTGGGCGATGTCATCTTTACACTGAAGCGAATGAAGAAAATGAACATTTGTTCATACATTGTAATTTCATGAAAAGAGTTTGGCAACAAATCATCTCCAGTAAGCATTATAATCAAATTTGGGCTGGAACAGACCTTGAAAACTGTCTAAATAATTGGTACAATAACAAGACTGTTCCTTTTAGTCTTGTTGCATTAACTTGTTGGTTCATTTGGCTTGAAAGGAATGCTTCGGTTTTTGAAGGGAAGGTCCCATCCGTTAGCACAATGGTCATCAGAACACTCAATGCTCTACAAAATCCTATGGAAAAGCATGTTTCCTCGGCCCTCCGTTTAAACAGATTAAATATCCCTTTAGAGTTTCCTTTGGCTAGTTTTGATGGAGCATCTAAGTTAGATGACACTTTCAGTGGAGCGGGAGGTATTATTCAAGGCTCATCAATGATGGTTTATAGGTGGTACCTCAATTGTGGTATAGGATCTAATACTAAGGCAGAGCTAATTGGAGCGTGGGCAACTCTATATATAGAAAATCTAATTTCTCTCAACAATTTACATATCCTGGGTGACTCTAAGGTGATCATAGACTGGATAAATTATAATGGTGATCTCCGAGTAAGCTCCTTAGAAGGATGGAAGCAGAGATTCAGGTTACCAAGCAGAAAGTTCGAGAACTTACTTTTTTATCATATCTAACGTGAATTTAACAAGGAAGCGGATGGACTCTCAAAATGCGCTTTGCAAGCTCCAGAAGGGATCATCTCGTTGTATTCTTGGTCTTTCGGTCAGGAAGGACCTGCTCGTTATATAAGTATCTATTAGTGACCTGTGCCCACTCTTCAATGGATTCTAATGGATTGTAATTTGAAGTATTTTGAGGAGAGATTTTGTTTGGTTTGGGGACTTTCTTTCCCAGGTTCTTAGCATTGTAAGTTTGTTTGGATGACTATCTCTTTTTGAGGTTAAAAGCTTTGATTGTATCAGAGGTAATCCTTTTGGAGGTTCAGTTTTTTATTCCTTGCAAAGTTTGCTCTGCATAGCAGGAGTAAAGGTGCACTACAAATGTAAAAATTATATTATATCAATAAAATTGTGATAATTTTCTCTTGGAAAAAAGATTAGGTTAGCATTCTCAACTTTTCAACAAGGGTTTTTTTTACGAGGCAACGTTTCATTCTATTTTATTCATTTTTTTAAAATGCAGATGATCTCGTTTGTTTTAAAATCGCCCAAAACTTTTATAATCAAAATCCATTATCAAAATTACCATCATCAAAATGGAATTATAACTTTCAACAAAATTCCTACCATATTAAAGAAAATATTTGAAAGAAAAATAATATAATTATAATAACATAATCTCTATGCTTCACATATGCAAAGAAAACAATATAATATATTACAATATTTTTTTATATTTATACTGTCAATTGGGTTTTGCTTGGGTGGTTGGGAAGAATGATTGTTATCATCCCCACCCAAATGACATGCCGAGCTCTTAACGAGTATATTATTGTAATGGCTTTGAGCCTTGTTGACCGGCCTTGTGCCCTGAAGATTTTAGGATTTACCTTGAGTACCATCCTCAAAATGTGGAAAAATACTCGAAGATTTTTCCCAAGCTTTGTACCCTGGAAATATGTGTGTGTGTGTGTGTGTGTGTGTGTGTGTGTGTGT
>JASDQU010108944.1:149744-162159 GCA_032191745.1 Picea mariana | reverse complement strand
AAATTAAATAAAATGTGTGGATGTAAAACGTAAAGAGACAATTAATTATTTTAACTTTTGATAGTTTAAAAGGTACTAAATAAATAATAAAAGGAAAAAGAGGTTAAATTGCACAACTTCCATTTTTTTAGCTCAAAAAGGGGAAAGTGGAAATTATAGAAATTAGGAAATTAGGGAAAGGAGGTAACCTAAAGAGGGAAAGAGGGGAACTCTTGGTAAAAAGCGGGAAACCAACTTAGTAAAGAATCTGCATTTAAGAACCTTCTAATTTTTGAACTGATTTAGCTATTTCATTTTGGGGAAAGCCTTAAAACATGTAAGGGAATCTAGGGACACCTAGGAGGAAATTTAGGAGTAACTCTAGGTGGGTGAGGGAATTAAGACAATTAATTAATTAAAGAGAATAATTAATGGAGAAACGTGGGGGATGGATGACACTTGTATGAAGGATAATTTTTAGGGATTTTTATTTAAAACTTTAATTAAATGAGATTTAGGGAAAGAAAGGAAGTGGGAAAACTCTATAAAATAGAGGAAGGATAAGGATGAAGGGGATCGCTTGTTAGCGTAATGTTACGCTGCCGGAATAGTGACTTGATTGATTAATTTGTGGGAGTTGGGATTTCCCAGCTCGGAGAGGAGTGGTAACTCGGCCTTGTGAGGTGAGCTAGGAGCTAGACATACCATCTGGATAGTGTGTGGCCCCTTTGCAGCTCGGGGGGCTAAGGGGGAAGCAGAGTACCCCTAGCATTGGCTGGGAGGTACCGGTGAGGTTTCGACGGTCGGCGAGAGGGAGCGGCATGGAGCACATGGACGACACTCGAAGTAGGTGAATAGGCAATGGTACGTATTTCTGTCGATTGATAAAATGTTGTAGGATGTATGTTTAATATCTGCAGGTGTATTGAGCAGGTAAACTGTCTGTGTAGTTTTATGACTGAAAATTTTATAACCTGGCTAATTGATTGGTTGATTGATCTCCCTGTGGTGGTTTATTGTGACCCTTTCGTTGTTCTCACCATGCTCTTCGATTTACATTTTTGACTATGTCTTATGTATGCAAGGATAATTTAACTCTGTATTGATGATTTCTGGCAAATTTTAAGTTTATGCTGATACATTTCCTGGCAAATTAAAATGTGATTATTTCATTTCCGGGCAAATTAAAATGTGACTATTTCATTCCTGGCGAATTAAAATGGGATTATTTTTACTCCCGACTTGTAATCTCATTCTTCAAATCTATATTACTTTATAGGTGAATCTAGTGTGCTTTGAGAAAAAATGATGGAAGCCATGCCCTTCCCATGCTCTGCATCCATTTTAAATTTCGCTGGCTGAATTAACTGGCGAGTTACCTTTGATTACTTCGCTCCCAGACTAAGTTGACTTCCCTAACTGTGTTTTTCTTGCTGTCAGCGATGTTGTATTTTAAGTGACAATCTATATGCTAATTTTTTTCAAATGGAAAATCTAGATTTTATATTTCTGGCGAATTCTTAATTATATTGCAAATGACAAGTCATTTCTCTGGTATGTCGGCGAGTACATATAATCCTGGCACTCAGTAGTGATTCATTTAGAACTGTGATCTATCGATTAATCCTTGACTCTAATCGATTGTGGTAGGCGTTGTCTTTTTTTCCTTCTCCACCTCGAATCCCAACAGACCAGCAGAGATTCAATTAATCTTTGAATCATTGAATAGCCTTAGTTCAACAGGTAGCCTCAACGAGTTACACTCCTTGATTTGCATTATAGTCTCCTTCTGGTTCTATTGCACATAGAATTCCCTTTTCTTTTACTAATTCGGCAATGACAATCCCGTCTGGGGCTTTCCCAGCAATCCCTCCTTTTAATAATGGCGGCCAGGTGGTTTCCTCTGGAGCGTTGGGCACAGCGTTGCCCATCAACTGATGATGATGTCTTAACGACCCCTTTATTTGTGTTGTACCACATCCCTCCCTTACCGTTTAGCATTAACCATTAATGTGGACGGATTTAGCAATGTTGTTATATGTGTGCATCAATGGTTGAGCGTGCCTAACCTCTGACAGAAATCGTATTCATTTTCTAACAGCAGCTTTCCATGTTATTTAGCTATGCTTATTTAAGGTGAATAACCAGTAAAATGCTTTGGGATGAAATCGGATTTAGATGTCAGTTTGAGACCGATTGTGCATCAGGGTTAAATAGCAACTGTCAATTAAAAGAACTTTTTAATGTTTTTACCTTGTCAATGGAAGACTGTCTTCATGGGGTAGCTCTGTAGCAAATTTATATATATAGATTTTCAGTTGAAATTTGATCCTTGATCCCACAACTCGTTCTAAAATTAATGGTAACTCCATTGTCCTTTCAATCAATTTTTAACTAGTAAGGATCCATGACAGTCAATTAGTTTATATCCCCTTTTTATCATCCAATTGTTGGTAATGATTCGCAATATACTAAACCAAACAAACCTATCTTATTATTCGGATGGGAAGATTTTGTCTTAATAATGATTAGAGGGTAATGTTGTAATGGGTATGGTTCAATTATAAATGGGATTTTTCTTTAATTTACCTTGGGTATGGTTTTAATATGATTTGGATGTGGTTCAATATGATTTGGTTACAGATTTTAAAATAATTGGATAATGCTTTAATATAACTTGGATATGGTTTTAGTGTAGTTGGGTATTGCTTTAATATACCGTGGATATGGTTTAATATAAATTGAGTTTGGTTTTAATATGATGGGGATACGATTTATTTATGAATGTTGAGGGTTTTGATTAAATTTTAGGGGGTATCATCTACCAAAGTTGATTAAAAGGATTTTCTTTAATATAAATTAGTTCACTCCTTCACCTTTTGACTTCTTGCATAAATGATATGGTTCTGGGATGTTGACGAAGTCGTTCCATCTTGCACTACCCGTGGAGGGTGTCGATGTTTAATATAAGTAAAGGGTTACACTTGATTATGTAAACTTTGATGTGCTTGGTTGCTTACAGTAAGGGTTCTAGCTACCTGTGCATTTATTTTTGTGTTTTTGGGATGATTGCCCTTAGCTTAGTAGGCTTGGTTTGTTGATTTGGGTGGGATGTAGACACCTCCAGGTTCCTCAGAACACTCGCCAGCCCTAAGACCTTAAATGGTTAAAATCGATGGGAACCTGGGCTTGAGCGTTGCTTATGTGGCTTGAGCGTTGCTTATGTGTCTTGGAGGTCCTAACCATTGCAGAGTAGGACGGGCGGGTAGTCAGTATTATTTATTTTGTTAGTTGCTTATCGTTCATTGCTTGTTGATGATTGATGTGTGTCTTATATATTTATGTTGTTATCACAACTACATGCATCATGAATCTTCGTCGAGTTGCGACGCAGAGTATATTGTCTTTATTACCCTTGTACACATGCACACACACAAAAAATAAAATTTATCGCACTTGTTATGAGAGGTTTGTCATCGTAATGAGGAGGTTCATTACAATATCAAGACTTATATAACTTGGATGTGAATTTTATTGATCAGACATTTGGGAACCTGCTGCCCATTGCTCAATCCCAAGCCAAATACTACAATAATTCGGACTATAATTCAGTAGTTCTTCCTGCACACAGTTGGCACTACCCAAATATTTAACTAAAGAAAATGATTACATGATACATTCTGAAATATCATTCTCAAATTAACACAGAATGAAGGCCAGCCTTTCCCCAATGTTCTTTTGTTGTTAGAGTTCTAGTTTTCCATGGATTGTATTGTTAGACTTATGGTTTTCCATGGATTCTTGTATGATGAGATAATTATGCTATTTTCATTCAAGTATCCTCTACTAGTTGGATATTATTTATGTTGAATAAGCTATAGATGACATAACTAGAGACAAATCAATTTCATTTGATCGCATTCCATAACGGTAGGGTAAATTTATGGATCACCAGAATTCACGAAACCACAGAACACATTTCTATTATTCTTAGTGAAATATCACGCCCAAGTATGAATGTAGCTGCAAGTTTTCTTTATGTGTTTGATCGCCATTATAAATTTTGAATTAGCGTAGGTTAAGTTAATATGAAAAATACTAGCTATAACACAAATTATATCATCAATTTACATATAAATCAAGCATCACATCATACAATAATATAAATCAATATCAGTTCCTATTTAAAAAAATAAATCATCACATCTAAACAAAACATCGATTCTTAATAATTCCTACTCTTTATATTATAAAAGTGCATCATAAGATAGTATCAATAAAGAATCAATTTTCAATCAATACTAAATCTGGTTATTGTATTCACGTCACGATGACGATTTCGATTCTTAATAATACCAATGCTTATTAAAAAGTGTGTGCCATATAACTCTGGTGAAAACCCAATCCCAATAGGTAGCAAGGATCCACTTAAGAAATGAGATGATAGATGTTAGTCATTTCTATAGTTTAACCATTGATTTGGATCCTAGAACACATTAAATCATGAAAAAGTCAAAACGTCATATGAAAGATGTGTTTAGGAATAAAACGAAAATATGGCTGAGCAATTAGGAGGAATTTTTGTTGTACGAGTGAAGGAATTTTTGGGCAAAATAAAAAAAATGAAATGCAGAAGGTAAAAACACAAAACTCCTAGAGCAATGAAGGGAATAAACACCCAGGAGAGAACTCCTTGTTGGGCAGATAATTTATCCTACACTTATTATCCATGCATAGGAAAGAAGGGCATTTGAATCTAAATCTTTAACACCGGAGTGAAAGACAGTCAATTCGACTCTTGGCTGACTGCTCAAGCATAGACTAATAACTTAAAGGATAAAGGAACAAAATATAAAAACACAATTTCTTTGTATTAAAAACAATAAAAACACACAGTAAAATAAAATAATCACCCAAGAACCAAGATGCATCCTTCCTCGATAATAACACAAACACATTATTAATCCCAACCAGCACCGGAAACTGCAATGAAACTCAGTAATAAAACAAAGCTCAGAAACATAAATTTAGTGACCCTTTTGCAATTTCACATGACGCACTATCGCCCAAATATAAATTCATAGGCATAACTAATCGAGTCTTTTTCTTTTATCAGCATCTATGCAAGTGAGATTTTGATAATAAATAAATGCATGAACAAGAAATTAATGTATTATTCAATACAAATTATGCTCAAACGTACCGTAGCCAAATGTGAAGAAATGAAAGTAACTGTCCCGAGCTCGTGCTCCGTCCAACTCCGACTTGTCGATCGATGAGACCTCATTGGTACCTCTGAGCCAACGCTAGGGGTACTCTTCTTCCCCCTAAACCCCTAGAGCCACAAAGGGGTCACGTGCGCAATACCAGAGAATGATAGCTCCCATATCACCTCGCAAGGTTGAGCTACCACTCGTTACCCGAGATGGGTATCCCAACTCCCACAAGAAAAAGTCCAGTCAAGATGAAATTTCAGCAGTGTAATGTTACGCAAGCTAGATGTGTTCTATACTCCTCCTCTACCATCCCTTTTATAGAGTTTCTAAGTCATTAGTTTCCCAAACCCTCATTAGACTCCTTTTTCATTTATTTAATTAGGAAAAAACTCCCCTGTACACATGTTGTCCAATCCCCTAGTTGCATCAGAAAATCAATTAATTAATTAATTAATTAATCCTATTTTCCTCACCCACCTAAAAGCGTTCCCAAAAACCCTCCTCGGTTTCCCATTATTCCCTTACAATTCTTAAATGACTTATGTCTTACTTAATTCCTAGTTGAGTTCATCAATAGAAAGTTCCAAGGGTGAGATTCCTTACTAAGTTAGACATTCATCTTTTTCTTTAAGTTTCCCCTTTTCTTTAAGTTCCCTTTTCTTTTAAGTTTCCTCCTTTTTCCTTTTTAACTAAAAATCAATTTATCAAGTATAGATAAAAACAACCATTTACCCTTTTTCCTTTTTAACTAAAATCAATTTAGAAATTGTAGCTAAAAACAACCATTTACCCCTTTTAATAAATTTAATCCCCCATTATAATTTTTACTTTAATAATTAAAGTTTGAATTTCTTTACCCTCTTCTTGTTATATGTCTAATTATTTTTAGTTCAAAGTTTCCACTTAGACCTAGGTTTTAAATTCACTAGGCTTGGCGACAATTCTTAAGGGAAAATTTGTTATTAAACTTACTCATCACTTTATTCATTTTAAGGCCGACCAGGTCCTAAGGAGGCGTAATTTTCTAGGCACTAGGTTTATTAACTTACCGGTTAAAATCGTGGCGTGCCCTTATGGATGCACTATGTGCTCCAAGGGTGCCACTCACCTCTTTTTGTTTAATTTCTGCAACGTGCCCTTCAAGACTTACTGCGTGCTCCAAGGGTGGCACTCACCTCTTGACTAAATTTGGTAGACATCAAACCCCTGGAGTCAATACTCCATGAGGTGATCTTGTGGGATACTAAGGGATTTTAAGGAATAAGGACCCTACCTTATTTTGCACCCCTTAGAATCATTGTAAGAGACTGTCACAGTTTTCCCTCATGGCATCGTGGGTCTTCTCGAACTAGGTAATCGTTAACCTACAGTTCGATCCACGACAGGAGTGCTAGTAGGATGTGGCAGGGTTGCTACCACACCTCTCCCTCAATGTCTCTGGTTGTCATGCGTGACCCCTCTACTCCAAATGTGAGTCTGGTCGGCAAGATATCGTCAGCCTGCATCCATCAATGAATCATGTCAACAATAATAATCAATCATCATAAAATCTAATCATATGTACATATGTCACATCAAAAACATTCAAACCCTAACAGTCCACTCCTTGAATCAATCTGGAGTCCAAGGGGTTTCATCGATGCCTCGTCATCCTAAATTTCCAGAGTCCTACACACTTAGGAGAACCCAGTCAATATCACCTATCTATGTAAATGAAACTAAATAACATATCATCAAATCCACAATATCTCATAATCATAATCAAAACAACCAATAGTATAATGACCTGTATCACTTGCATGCCATTTTCCTCAAACAATAAGTTCACTCAGTGCGTGCAAGAGTGGGGTGTTACATACACCCCCTCTTGTTTTAAACTTCATCCTGAAGTTTCACAGTATGTAAGTGCCGAAATAAAGTGTATCAGAATATCATAGGTATAGCTATAAAAAAAAAATGGAACTGTTGATGCATATCATATGCATCTTCCCAGGTCGTCGAGTGCGGACTATAGTTATCCCATTGTACCTTGACCTGATCTATTGTTTGATGTCATAGCTATTGAATGCGATGGTCTAGGATGTGGATTGGATCGGTTGTGAGAGCACCCTCATATGATACCTGTAAGGTATTCACATCAATAACATGTGTAGGATCAACAACATAATGTCTCAAAACAAATACATGAAAAACCTCATGCATATGCCTCAAAGAATCACGCAAGGCTAGTCGATAGGCCATGGGCCCCTTCTTTTCCACAATCTTGAAAGGTCCCATGAACCTAGGAGAGAGTTTATCATCCTTTCCAAAGTTTATCAAAGTCTTATGCGGTTTCACCTGCAAGAAGACTCGATCGCCAACTTCATAACTACGATTGACACGATACGCATCGACATAACTCTTATATTGATCATGCACCTCCCTGATCCCTTTTCTTATTGTTTGCATTTGATATTCCATTTCTTTGATCACTTATGGTCCCACCAGGACCCTATCCTCAAGTTGATCCCAACTCAAAGGCGTATGACATGGTCACCCATAAAGAAACTCGAAAGCCATTGTATTAATGGTGCTTTGATAATTGTTGTTGTATGCAAACTCTATCACTGGAAATAACTCTTCCCAATGCTTGTGTTGGTCCATAATGTACATGCGCAACATATCCTCCAAGATTTGGTTTTTCTTTTGGTCTACATATCTGTCTCCAGGTGATACGTGGTACTAAAGTTAAGTTGGGTTCCCAAGGTCTCTTGGAAACTAGTCCAAAATCATCCTGTAAACACCTATCCTCTATAAAATATAATACACTTAGGCACACCATGCAGCCTCACAATCTCACTGATTAAAACTATAGCTATGTCAAGTGCATGATACATTGCATGCACAGGAATAAAATGAGCACTCTTCGTCAGAGTGTCAACTACCACAAAAATTGAGTCGTGTCTCCTTGCCCTCAGTGGAAATCCAACAATGAAATTCATCGAAATGACCTCCCATTTCGACTCTGGAATATCATGTGGTTATATTAGTCTTGTCGGATGTATCTGTTCATCCTTCACCTGCTGACATTCTATACATTTGGCCACGTAGTTGACTATGTCCGCCTTCATTCATTTCTAGAAGAATAAGGGTTTAAGGTCTGCCCTCATCTTAGTGAATCCAGGATGAGCCATGTACAATTCTCTATGAGCCTCGTTTAGGATCAAACTCCTCAACTTGTCATTGGGTGGTACATAAATTTGAATTTTAAATCTCAATAATTCGTCCTTGTCCACAACAAATCCCTCAAATTTTGGTACCATCATTGTGTTTTGATCGATAAAATCCTTGACCTCTTTATACCAGGCATCACCGAAAATATGTGTGGTCTATGAATCAACACATCTTCCACTTTGTTCATTGTTCCTTTTATGTAAGTAATATCGAAATCGTACTCTCTAAGGAATTTTGACCAATGTCGTTGTCGCGCGTTGAAGTCTCTTTGCATAAAGATGTGTTGTAGTCCATAGTGGTCCGTTTTAGTTCAAATTTTTGTCCAATAAGGCAGTGTCTCCAACTCTCAAGGCATAAACAATGGCTAACAACTCCAAATCATGCAGTGCATAGTTCTCCTCATGCCTTCTCAACCTTCTCGATATGTAAGCGATCACTTGACCATGTTGCATAAAGAGTCCACCTAAGGCTTCCTTGGATACGTCAGTGCACACCAAGAAGTATGTGTCCATGTCAGGGACCTTTAATATCAGTGTTGTCATCAACAGATCCTTGAGCCTCCAAAATTCCTCTGCATAATTCTCAGTCCAAACAAACTTCTTGTTCTTCTTCTACAATTCTGTGATTGGATTTTCTATCTTCAAAAAACCCTCGACGAACCATCGATAGTATCCTACTAAACCCAAAAGCTACACACTTCGGGGACATTCATCGGTGTATGCCATTCCATAATAGCCTCAACCTTTGTCGGATCCACAATGATACCTTCGCTAGAGATGACATGCCCTAAGTAGTGAATCTTCAATTGATAAAATTAGAACTTAGACAATTTCCCACACAATTTGTTCTCTCGTAGACACTGTAGTACCATGCACAAGTTCTCGTCATGCTCCTCCATCGTCAGAGAGTAGATCAAAATATCGTCAATGAATACTTGGACGAACTTGTCAAAGTAATCGTGGAACACCTCATTCATCAAACTCATAAATACCCCCGTGGCGTTCGTCAGTCTGAACGGTAAAATAGTAAACTTTTAATGTCCAAACCTTGTCTTAAAAGAGGTCTTAGGGATGTCGTCCTCTTTGATCCTTAACTGGCGATACCCTAATCTCAAGTTGATCATTGAAAACACCTTTGCACCTTTCATCAGATCTAACAGATCATCAACCTTGGTAACATATATTTATTCTTGAGTGTTGCCTTGTTCAATTGATAGTAGTCAATGCAGAGTCTCCACGACCCATCCTTCTTCCATATGAAGATAATAGGCGCACCCCATGGTGACACACTTGGACGTATAAGTCCTAGGTCCATCAACTCCTTCAGTTGAATTTTAAACTTTTGTAACTCTGCGGTCGACATCCAATAAGGCGTTCTTACTATCGGTTCAGTTCCCAATTTTAGGAAATGGTAAATTCCAATTCCATCTCTAGTGGCATCCCAAGTAACTCCTCAAGGAAGACGTCCACAAAATCTCTCACCACCGGAAGGTGTTCTAGACCTCTCGCTACTCCCTTCTCATTTAACACAAGTATCATATCAATCTTACATCCCTTACGCATGCTCTTCCATAGCTGCAATGAAGAGACGAACCTCAGGGAGACTCCCTAGTTCCAACCTACAATCGCGCGTCTATGTCTGTTGTCATCAACCAAGCTCAATTGTTTCGTCTTACAGTCAAATTATATCGCATCATGTGATTCCAACTAGTCCATACCGATTACGACGTCATAAGACCCTAAGGTTATCATGTACAATTTGTCCCTAGTGACAAACTCTCCTAGTTTAAGGCTACAGCCCATAACCTTACCACCAACCTTCTTTTTGGCTCTTGAAGACATTTCTACAAAGCTAAAATCGTAATGTTCGACTACCTTTACCTTCATTATTGTTAGCGTTCCCCAAGAAATAAAACTCTCTGTAGCACCTGGATCTATCAAAATACTAAGGGTTTGGTCAAGGACGGTACCTGATGTCTCGAGCACAGTCGACTGGTGCTCTTCCTGGCGGTTATTCACTGTTGCATGAATCTGATGGGCCTTGCCCAAATCTCCCACGGTAGTGGGTCCAATAGATCCATATGATTTGGCCCTCTCAACTAGGCAGTCACGCTGGGAATGTGGCTCTCCACATGTCCAACACCCTTTCTTCAATCCAGTACTCCCGGAACCTGAAGTAGAAGCTGATGGCCCACCGGCCTGGAACCCTGGCCTGTTCTGCTGAACATGCCTAAACTGTTGATGTTGTGGTCGACATTGTTGTTGGTGTTTTGGTCCTTGGTAAGGATTTTGTTGCTGAGACATTGGTCATTGAGGTGTAGTGAAATTGGATCCTCTCTGGAAGCCACGATATCCTGGTGAATGTCTAGCTGGTGTTTGAGGCTGTTGCGAACCAGATGACGCCTGTTCCCCTAGTCTCACTGGAGTCCTGCTATGTCCCCCACTGATAAGCTCCTCCTCTATTATGAGGGCCTAATGTACAGAATCATGCAACATTTGATGCATCAGAATCCTAACCGTTGCACGAATGTTGACATAAAGGCCAAATACAAACTTGTTGACCTTACATTTCTTGGTATTCAGGTGCAGAGAATACTGAAGCAGTTCTCTAAAATGGGCCTCGTACTAGGGCACCATACGGTCTCCCTGTGACAAGGAGTTGAACTCATTGAGATGACTCTCAATGAATTCCTTAGAAAGATAACTCTTTCGGAACCGTTCCTTGAACAGTTCCCATGACACATCTTTGACTACCATGTTTAAATGTGGTAGGAACATCTTCCATCATAGAAGATCGCTCCCCTTCAGTTGAAATACCGCCCTGCAGGCCTTCATGTTGAAGGTTGTAATCGTGAAGCATGAAGCACATATCCTTTCTCTCCAACCATGCCTTGACAGTTGATCTGTCCGCGACACTCGTGGACTTGAGAAATTATCCCTCTCGAGTTCTTGGTGAATGGTAACGGTACTAGCTGGGGCATGTTGTGGACCCTGAGGGGTACAAGTGCCCTGGCCTCATCTCAATATGGATGGTGAATCAAGGCCTCTGACATTCCCTGGAAGGACTTTGTCAGACCATCATCATCCCTTACAGCAATCGAATCCATCCCAAGGACTTGTTCTTCCCCTTGGGGGTTAGACTCCAAGGGAGTGGGAACTTTTGGAGGCCTCGCACCTCCTTCCACGTCATCATGTTGCAAACCTTTGTGGCTTCCTATAATCGATATCATCGCATGGACACATTAAAGTTTTAATTGGCACTAGGTTAACACTCAAGGGTTTACTGCAGTGGAAAGCATGGCGATCCACAATGGCAGGGTTCAACCAACTATGATACCATATGTAACGACCCTCGTCATTACGAAAACATGTGACGCAAAACAAGTGCAACTTTTTATTTTATTTTTTAAGAAGGAAGGTAACAATGACAATTGTTGATCAACACAACTTGACAATGAACACCACGCACGCAAATAAGGAAACAGACAAAAACGACCCAACATATTGGCACATCATGCAACTAGACGAAACATGCAATAATCAATTAGAAAAAATAAAAATGACTACCCGCTCATCCTACCTGCAAGGTTAGGACCTCCAAGACACATAAGCAACGCTCAAGCCCAGGTTCCCATCAATTTTGACCATTTAAGGTCTCAAGGATGGCGACTGTTCTCTGAGGAATAAGGCAGTGTCTACATCCCGCCCAACATAAGAAAGACAACACCTACAAAGCTAAAAGACAACATCAATCAACCCAATGCAGCAGCACGAACCGACACACATAACACAAACCTTAAATGAGAGCGAAAATTAGCAATCAATGGTTCAACATTTTCTTGGCGCATAAATTAAAAAACAACCGCCAATCATTAGTGGCCTTTCACCGCACACAACCAGATAAATCTAAAATTTAGTCAATACCTTAAATAACCATAAATTCTGAGCACGCGAGAGAACTAACATACACTATCTATCCAACAATAATAAACTTGAGGCACAATTCTT